>BGPR01000987.1:307422-339731 GCA_013235015.1 Araneus ventricosus | reverse complement strand
AAATTTTTCACTTTGTACACGGAACTTTAAATTTTTCACTTTGTACACGGAACTATAAATTGAATACTTTGCACTCAAACTCAATTTTTGTATAATACACGAGTAAAAGTTACTTTTATCACAAAGTAAACAAACATATTATATAAAATAATACATTACTAAACAATATTAATTGTATTAAAAGAGCATTTTTGGCTCTAATGGGCCGACCCCTCTTACGTTTCTGCCCAAGAGGTAAACATTTAGCTCGTTTGGCACTTTCTCTTGCCCTATAAATATTAACATGCCTAAGCTCTATGTTTACAAATATAAACAGGACACGAGTATGTGGAAACAGAACCGTTACTGCCAGAGGCAGATACTATCACTTTCCATACACATTTATTGTATTCAGTTTTATATTCATCAAAATGTCCATATGAGATATGCCCTTTCATATGAATTTCTTCGCTTCTGCATTTATATTCTGTTTCACCTGTAAAGATAGTAAATAAAACGCAGATTGGTTTCCGTTTCTTCCTAATAAAATTTCGACTTCTAATTTTGCCCACTGATTTGGTTTTGTCCAAATCTTTGTGGGGACATGCAAACCATTTTAGATGAGGTTTCATTTAAAATGGTTTGTAATTCGGGTTAACTGGATCACGTTCAGTTGACAATTTTTTCACAATCGAATTTTCACACATTTCAAGGAACTGACTAACAGGGAGACGCTCGCGAAATGTATGTTCCTTTTTTTTCAGCGCATTGGTTGCCTCTAATCCATTATTGGTGATAGGAAAATAATTCCGAGCACCTATATATCAGTAACGATTTCTGGTAAGCTATTCGATTTAAGTATTCTGTGAATGTTACGATATTCACATCATTCTTTTTCCTCCTATTTCTTTAAAAATAATACACTATGTTAAAGGTATTATCATCAGAGCATAAATGAAGACACTCAATATCATTCCTTGTTTCATCTTTGTTTTTAATGCCACGCAGTTTGCCATCAATCTTTTTTTTACTACATGGAAATAGCACGTCAATCGTCGCGAGAGAAGTCCAAAACAGCTCTGAAGCCATTAGTTATTACACTGATGGCATCAGCCAATAAAAGTTTCGGATTCCACTCAGTTTCATTTATTTATAGCATGAGTCTTTCACACGATCAAATGGTTCTTCCATTTGTGTGATGCGGAAGTTTGGAGAGGGGGGTGCAAGCTCGGGTATCGTTCTCGTCATCTGACCGCGGTTGAAAACTAGTAGGTCCGTCCAAAAGTAGTCCTCGTATTGCTTCAAAACGGGTCGTTAATATAACTTAATTAAACTAAACACAAACTGCGTATATTCTTCGACAGGAACCATTCCATCTGGCATTACACCAATTAAATACATCTTTCATAGATATAGTCAGTTGGCGGTTCAAATGTTTCTTGTCTAAGTTTTGCCAGAACATTTTAATTAACAGAATTTAAAATGTTTCTGGTTCTTTCAAACCACGATTTTGGAATGCAGCTATTATTGCATTCAGTTTTCTCACACCATCTTCATATGGCTGGCGCACCATTTTCCTCGCCACCATGGACAGGCTTCTATTTCCACCCACGTGATTACTGTGCTTCATATAATGAAACAGCAGAACTTTCAGAATGGAACTATATTCCCGCAGGACATTAATTCTCTCTATATTCACCAGCTATACGGTGATAAGTGATTTTGCATCCAGCTGAGCTATTGTGTGATGTAATTTTCTTACACGTTTTATTTACCGCAAATTATTTACATAGTTTAGTACCAATTCTGCTGTTTCGTATTCCTTAGTTTTAATCCAGAGTCGTTTTTTCTGTTCCTTGTGTGTGTTTTTTCATTTATTTCCTCATCACTCTCGGAATGATACTTCGAGATAAATTCCAGTAAATCGCTTATATTTTCTATGACTTCTAAAGCAAAAATACTCAAATGTTTTATTTTATTAAGATTTACAACATTTTTTTATAATTTAAATCAACTCACCCGCCAAGTCACAAAATATAACAGATGATCACATGAATAGGGTAAAAATAGTTAAGTTCAGTTTGATTATATTAACGTCCGTTTTGAAGCATCACGAGGGCTATTTTGGGACGAACCTCCTCATTTTGAACCGCGGTTAGATGACGAGGACGACATCCGAACTGGCAACCACCTATCCAAACTTCCGCACCACACCAGCGGGCGAACGTTTGTCTCCCTAAGGTTGTCCACTCAAACTGTAAAATAGCTATAATGGCTACAAGACACAGGGCGGCGTTCTGTCTCCCTAAGTATGATTGAACGTGCAAAAGGCCTAATATACGACGGATCTTCAGTGGAATCGGGTTTCGAACCCGGAGCCCTCCGGCTCAGCGGCCGCCACCTTATCACTAGGTCACCGCGGCCTCAGTTCAGTTTGAAAAGATACAATAAAAGGAGGTATAGAAGCAGTGATGTAGTCGCAAAATAAGCAGTGCAGGGCGCTCTAACCTGGGTGACAAAATTCGCGCTGTTTTAAGAACATTCCAGCTCCACTACACCCTTGTAGAGAAGAAACGATGCACGCTGCACACGCACAAGTCGCGGCAATATACGGCGCACAGCCATATTATAAATTAACCACTGTTGCTAATTTGGCGGATAAAATTACCGGTTTTAGCTTATTCGAGGACTTTTTCCCTTCTGAGGTAGTAAATCCCCATAAACAAGGATGATTCCCCCTATTGGCAACACTCCAACTAATGCAATACTGCACGACTGCAAAAATTGAGTTTGTTTAGCTTATTCAACGTGGAAACATCCGTTTTATAGTGGAAAGTAATTAATGCACGTGATAATATTTTTTCTTCAGTGCATCATATTTGTTCAAAGTTCAAATATTTTTTTTCATGCCGAATAAATTTAATTCTAGCGGAATAATTTTTTTTCGCGTGCAGTATATTTGTTATGAGTGCAAAATATTTTTATCAAAGTGAATTTGATCCAAATTAAAGTGCAAATAATTCCCACCCTTTTTGTAACGTTCTTGTTTGGGTTGATTAGAGGTATTTTTAAAGTGGTACCCGCCCTGGATTATTCTAAAATTCAGCGGATACCGCGATGCGTCATAAAATGTATAAGCATCGGCAACTTTGGCTAATTCGTCATCATGCGCTAGCAGGGCGATATCAAGTGTTGTGAAATGTTCACCTGGGATGAAAGCTGCTACTTCATTTATCAAATGAGGTGTTATATCACCTTTCATGTTCTCTTCCTGGTGTGCGATCTATGTGAATAAGTAATTTATAATCTCTCGGCATTCTTAATCCATAGCTCCCGTCGCTTCATATTATTTATCAACTATTAAAGAAGAAACGTCCTCTAAAGCAGTGGAATTCATGATACACCAAAGAAGATAGAAGTCGTAAGAAAATTTGAAACCAAATTATTTTAAAATTAATAATAATATGGTTATGTTTATGCAACATTCTTTGAATATTCAGGACAGAATTTCTTTCGCCGCTTTAAATATTGTGGCACTGATTCGCACCAGTTTTCTTTTTTGTTTCGTTTTGTTAGCCTAAGAAATAAATTTACAAGACATTTTTCTGCTGATTACTTATCGGAAGCAGAACCAGTTTTGTGGTAAACTTAACCTTCGAATTGTATACAGAAGAAACCGGGCATTTTGATTTCTCGGTCCACAACAAATGGGGCAATTTAAGAACACAAATTTTATTTCCGAATGCTGTTTAAATATAGTCGTGATTCGCTAGAATCATACAAAAGCTGATTTTCAAGCGGTTCCTCTGCTCAGTCAAGTGACGAGAGCGAGACATTCCAACCAGAATTAAATACGTAAGAAGCTTCTTCTCTACTCTTAAATGCTTTTCAATGCGCATATTTTTTTATCTATTTTCAATATCATTGAAAATCGCTGATTGGAATAGTAAATCAACGGGTCGTAATTTAGATGGCGTCATTAACTTCTGTCCATGTTTTACGGGTAAACGCATGACTGCATTTTGATTGTCTTTTGGTAATTACACCACGCCTTCACTGTGGATCTTCAGGTATCTCTGCAGCTCTACCCGATGCGTGAAGCTCAACAATTTATCAAAGCTCGATCAGCAGAGCATAACTCTCGATAAAACAATGTTATCCTCTTGCGTTAAGGGATTAATGTTTTTAAAATTGTATGAAAGAGGCATACCTGATAATTTTTACCGTACTGTTGTTGAAGATTTTTCATTACTTATTTTATTACAGCAACTTAACTTTGTCTGACTTGTAATTCAGTCATATAGTAGTAAAGACAAATGGATGACACTGATCTGCAAGAAAATTTAAACTTGAAAAAATACCAAGAAAGCAATATTTAAAAATTTAAACGATATCTGATATTAATTTAAATAAGTTCGAATGCGTGGCCCTTGTAAATTAAATGAAAGCACAAAATTAAATTATACTGAAGTACTTTTAAAAGATATGGAGGCCTCGGGACCTTCTAAAGTTGCAGAATCTTAGGAAGTGGCTTACTTTGCTTATTTCATAATATCGGAACTAACAAAAATAATTTTTTTTTAAATTTGATTATTTTTAACAACCATTTAATAATTTATTCTCTGTTTGGAATTCCTTTTTATATATTATTCTAAAACTAAAAAATCGGAATGCACACAAATATTTTTGAGACGATATGTGTTGGGATACTTCGTTCCTGATATTTCATTCGGCATTAATTAATTGCAGAGTAAGTAGTTTATTAGAAATAACTTGTTTCCCGTTAAGGGATTTTTTTAAGATATATCAACCTAGTGTGTATAATTTCCATGAAGGAATAATTTTTCTTTGGAAACAGCAAAAATAGCATTTCAATCAATTAATTGAAACTTGGCCCCTTTTGGGTGCGTTTGGCCTTCTTTTGCCTTTCTGGTTATGTAACCCTGGAGGGGTCTGAGAGAACTAAAGCGGAATCAATAGTTAGTGTAGTTAGCTAAAGGCAGGAGGTGGACTTCTGTTGGCATCATCGTATAACAACGGAGTTTTTGAAAACGGAGGTAACCGTACTTGGATGGAGAATTTAAACACGATCTTTTCAATGGGAGTAAAGTTAAGGCATAAACGCCTACACCTTATACCTCTCTTAAGATTCCTTGCATGGCATATCCTCATTACGGCAATAAATTATGTGTATTGTTTTTCACTGTTCCAGCTTGAGTCTAATGAAGCAAATGAAAATAAAGAAATGGAGATTCAGCCGCTTCGCTTGAATACTTCATTAAAGAGACCAATGCGGCTGATCTCTCACTAGAGTGAATGGAAGGATGGATCGAAACATGCTTAAATAGTAGAAAGCCGCCGGTAGAGTGCATTCAGTAGATGCAATTGTACCATCTCCCAACAATGGTGTGATAATACGTTTAAAAATTCGTTGCATTCCTTTGCGTTTTTCTCTGATAGAAATTATAGGTTTTATCCAGCCTATGGAAAAATAGGACTGCAGAACTTACTTTTTTACTATATGCAAAGAACTTTCTTTCAAAATATTGAAGTTGATATCATTTATTGGCTAATAATAAGTCGGAAGTTTCCGTTAAAATGCCGAATGAAGGACATAGAAATCGTAAAAAATTTCAAACGACATTGTACAAAGCAATTAGCTTGAAGAGCATGCTTCATTTTAGATCTTAAAGATGGCTAGCCGCCTTTTGTGAAAGAGATTTACGCGTTATTCATTTAAGAAAACAGATTTTCAACCTGGCTTGTGTAGCTTGTAATGATAATGGGCAATTCTGGAAGGATATTATTAATTAAACGCAAATTCATATGTCATACTGCAGCTAGATCATGATTTTTAAATTTTGGAGACTCCACTCTAATTCGAAGTGCGGTGGGTGATGGCGCAAAATAGGGGTCATATTCGGACTCAGGGGGTCATTTTACATAAGAATTTGCAGGAATGATGTCGGGGCCGATTTTCATTCAGGACAGTGTTATCATTGATTTATTGAATTAATAAAAAGAAGGACGGTCTAGGAGATGCTATTAAAAATTGGATGTTTTTTTTTAAATCAGAGACAAAGATCATCTCTTATTGTGCTATCATCTTTGTAGCAAACTTGTTTTGCAAACGTGCCGTGAATATGTCATGACACCTTCACAGGAAGCTTGCATTGCAAGGAGGGGTGGCGCTAGTTGTCTATTTTCACCGTGGCGAACTTGTGGCAAACTCGTTTGGCAAGTGAGGGTGGCGATACTGCATTGTTGGTTTGCAGCAGTTTCGCTTCCAGTTTGACGCGTCAAATTTGCTATGACACGATAATATCAGGTAAAAATCAAACTTGCTGCAAACGTACGTGCTATCTGGGATAGGCTGAAGAATTCAAAACACTCTAGAGTTTAGACTGAGAATGAAATGCTTGATCTTTTGCATTTTCATTTAAAATTATTTAAGCAGCAGGGCATATATTATATTTGAAATATAGATTAATACATTTGCAATAAAATAAAAGATCGATATATCAAAACTAATAAAACTTCTTGATAACAAAATTTTCAACTTTGATGCATTAACACAATAATCATTTTGTTGTCTATGGTTACCATATACAAAGCAATATACAAACTATTTTTCTGCATTAATATTCTGAAAAAACCGCAAAAAGTTCTTATAAATATATAACAACACACCTTTAATTTTCCAAAATATTTTGTATTAATGATAATTAGATGGAACTTCAAATTTATATATAATTGAATAGAGTTGTATAGATAATTAAATAAATTTTAGACCATTTTGAATTCATATCTTTCACAAGAGATAAAAATTTCACAGGGGATTGTAATTAAAATTTCATATTAATACATTACTTTGAAATATAACACAGACATGAATATTAAGGAGACCATAGACCTTCAAAATCATTTTCAAAAATGTGCAACTAACCAACAAAAATTGGGATTAATTTTTATCTTTCAGAAAGGAATTTCAAAATTAATATACAAAATAACTCGAAACTATATATTTTAGGAAAAAAATATGCCCAAAATTTGATTTGGAAGAAAACATTTACAGTTTAATAACAAAGTAACTTCTACATGAATGCTAAAAATTCTTCTCCACATATATTTTTATACTATTATTAAATGTCATGAAATTCAAAGAAAAATTGAAGCGCCTGGAGCATTTGTAGTGAAAGCCATTAATTACTGTTAAAATTACATTTATACCCATAACTCAGAAATTAATACATATGTTGCAGTGAAATTTTGTGTGTTGCCTTATATAGTTCTCATACTAATGCCTTCAAACTTTCAAATTGATTAGATGAGAATTAAAAAAATGATTTTGAAAGTTCCTGGTCTTCTTAATCTCTTATAGGAAAGGCCAGAAAAATCGTTAACGCTCAGGAATGTGGGCTACGTGACAAAAGATATTCAGACCAGACGGCAACAAAAAACTCAGACAGCTTTTTTTCAGCGGTTTCCTGCTTTTCTCATTTATGTTGATTCATCCATCGCGGAACTCTGTTAATATCAAATAGATGTTAATACTGGAATTAATTTATTTTTCCATTTATCGAATATCTTTTTGTTGAATTATGGTTTATTGTTTCATCAGTTCTATTTTTCATGCTTTTTAATTTTTTAAGAACATTTTCTTTCTACAAATTAGTATAAACACCATGGGATACTGTTTGGATTCTGAGTTATGAAAGGTTTTTTTCAGCTAAGTTCAGGAGTTTCTTTTCTTTTTTTTATTTTATGTTGTTTCATTGACGAGGAACTCCTTTAGAATTCATTTATTTCTCCCCTTCTGGGAGATCTTTACTTTCGTTACAGTTAGAAAGGTTCTTTCTTTTTCATACTTAATTTTGGAATTAAATATTTATATATTTTGCAAAACGACAGTTAGTGTCAATTGATTCATCATTTCTGTTTTTAATGCTTTTTTTTATTTCTTAAACACTCTGCCAATGTGCATGGGATTTTCTTCTACATTTTCTTTAATAAATCTGTGACAATCAAATCTGAGATATTGTTGGCAAGCTAAAAGCCCGTCTTAGACGGGCACAAATTTTCTGGTAAAGAATAAAAATAATAGAATTGGATGAACATAAATGTTATTACTTTCATGCAACTAACATTCTAAATCACTTTTATAGTCATTTATGCCATTGCATTCATTATGTGCATCCTTTGTTACTTTTATACGCAAAAGAGGAGTAAAAATAGTTTTTTACATATTCCCATAAAAAGAAGTCATATGGAGCAATCAGGAGATCTGAGTGACAAGTGGCCACTCAGATCTCCTGATTGCTCCTTCAGGAAATTATGTATAGAAGACACGGACGATGGATCTGACTGTTTGGAAAATGAACTTTCAAAAATCGTCAAATTTCATCACTCCACTGACAAGGAAGGATGAGAAAGAGGAGTTTCTTTTTGTCGGAAGATGTAAGCAAGCATTCCCTGCTTTTATATCAAGCTGTGGCATGGGCAGCAATGATAACATATCCAAATAAAATGCTACCTTTAACAACTGCCCGTCAAAGATTAAAAAAAATGAGAGTACAACTTTGCTTCTGAAACCATATAGAAAAAAAATGACTTTAGATGAGCCTCTTTCACATTCTATTCCAACGCATGATTTCTCGTTGCCGAGTGTTGTGCTCTTTCACTCGCCCGCTTAGGTGAAAGGTAGCTTTATAAATGAAAACTGATTTGCCCCGTTAGCAAATTTTCACTGCCACTCAATCCACGCACACGTGACTCTCGACGTCATTCGACAGAAGTAGAGATAAAAATTTTGGATCGTGTTGAGTTTCCTCATCCAATATTCTTTACAACCAAGACATGACCGTTTATAATCAGATACTGCCTTTACATAAAACCATTATGCGTATCTGTGTAGCCCCAATATGGAAAATAAAATCACCCAAAATAACTGGACTTAATTCCCATTTAAAGTTTATGTCTTCTGTTGGGAACTCAACAGGTCGTCTCGAGCGATAAGAAAGTTCTCTCTCTAAAGAGAGTATCGATCAATAATTCTGGCATCACGAAGACGGGTCCTGCCATTAGAAATGAAGTCTAGCTGTATGAGCCGCGCTGTGATTAGGGTGGGCCGAAATATGCTAAAACTTTTTTTTTCGAAATCGATTGTGGCATAGTAGACAAAAGTTGCTTAATGGGCCAGTTAAAACTCACAAAAATTTTATTGAAAATTGCCGCGCCCGTTTGACATTGAAAAACAGAAAAAAAGAGAAAAGTCGTTTGCTGTGAAAAAATATATTTCGAAAAAAATTTTTACTGGCATACAATGAAAATGTTACATAATGGGTCAATCAGAACCAACAAAATTTTTAATCAATTTCTCTCAATATTTAATCCTCGCCGCTCTGACATGAAAAATGGGAGAAAAATGAAAAAAATATCGGATTTTCTAAAAGACTGTATTATGAAAATTATTTTCCAAAATTTGTATTCACATATTAATTAATTAAACAGTACTATAAATAATAATAATTCTTTAATTATTACGTAACTTAACTTTTTAATCAATTTTTTTGCGAAATTGATAATAGCATATTTTTTTCTTGATTTACATGCAGACAAAATGCAGATTAAAACAAAAATCTGCGAATTTGAAATGTATATAATACGTCATGCATATTGAATATTAGGTGCTGGAATAATATTGCCCCTTGTTGTCAAACGTTGGAAGTTCTTTCCTTGCTTGAAATTGGGCACGAATATATCCATATCTTGCAGTCTCACCCAAACTTTCATTGCAGTTCAGATATTAGTTAAACACATCGTTCAACAGTTTGCTTGTGACATGGAAATTCCTCGAAAGTTAGTGCTAGAAACTGTTCTTCTTTGCACATTTCTTTCAAGTCTTTGTCCTTTATATGCATTGTAAGAGGTGGCTCTGTTACAACACAGTTTGACCAATCAATTAAATCAATATAACACTGGACAGCAAAAAAAAATTTTCATGTTGCTTGAGAAAGAAAGTGTTTACCTATGTATTTTTGAGCCCTGATTTCAAATCTCTTAACCGTTTTTCTCAATCACCCATAGTTTTTTAGCAACGTAGTAACTCTTATTATATATCTTATTATATACATTAGGAAATCATATTGAGCTGGCAATATTTACACATGCATATTAAATATTATAAACCTTCACTTTCTTGTGTACTTGGCTTGTCAACTGTGCTAGGCTTGAAGAATATCCATTTTCAATGTCCAACAATAGTCAGCTAACATTTTGGGATTCCATTTCCCTTGGTAACGCGCTCCCATATTCGAGATATCCTTGTGGAACCGTTCACCATGCTCTTCGCTTACTGATCCAAGGCTTTCAGGGAATAATTCTTAGTGGGAGTGCAAGAAATGGATTTTCAACGACATGTTGCATCCCATGGTTTTGTAGGCCTTTAAGCAAGTTATTGCCGATTTGCCTTAGTTTTCCGCTTTGTGATTTTAGCGGAAGTTTTTTTCTAACTCCTGAAACGATGTCCATGCTGCGGCTTCCTTCTTAGTCAGTTTACTCTCAAACACCGGATCCTTCATTAGTTGTCTAATTTGAGGCCCAAAAAATTTGCCTTCCTTAATTTTTGCTTCACTCACTTTTGGGAACTTCAGACGTAAGTACTGAAATCCACTTCCTCCACAGTCCATCGCTTTAACAAAATTCTTCATCAAACCTAATTTGATGTGCAATGGAGGCAAGAGACTTTTTCTGAAGCAACTAGTGGTTTGTTCTCTTCATTCTTCACACCCGATATAAGGTCGCTTGGGCCACACCTTCTTGATGTAGTGCTTTTTTCTGTCTTTGCTGTCCCACTGGCACAGAGAGCAACAAAACTTGGTGTAGCCTGCTTGTAATCCAACTAAGGCGGCAATCACTTTCAAGTCGGCGCAGATATGCCAAGAATGCTTGCTGTACTCAATACTGGACAACATATGCTTCAAGGTTTCATATGTTTCTTTCATACGAACAGCATATCCTACAGGAATCGAAGGGTGCTTCTGCTTTCAAGCTGACCTTTGAAGAGTCTATAAACAAACGCTATTCTTGAGGGTTATGTTGCAGTCCTAGTGCCTTAAACAACGAGTTAACATCATTACGAAATATCACTTTACCATCTTGGCAAGAGCGTGATATGCTGCCAAGCAAAAACATCTGTCCTTATAACGTGACTCATGCATTGAATCGTATTTGCGTTGCAGGATTCTCTATCCAAAAACACCTGTTATAATTTTTGACATACAGCCTTTTCTTTATGAAAATTATATCTGTAAGAGCATTTCAAACCAAACATTAACTTCTCGGCCAGCAGTTAATTTTTTCAGAAAGTATTTTTGACACAAGATCCGACATATTTCAAATGTACATGTAAGCAATTACGAGTAGTGTTGCTGAAACACAGTATGTTATAGAGGTTTTTCGAGATTATATTTGGGTTCAGTGACCATAAAAACACCATTATCAGTTAAAATCTCAAAGGCAACAAAAAAATATCTTGGCTACGACATGGATTCAAATAAAAGAAAGGAGTGGACAGAAGTTTTGGTGCGAGTCATGTTGCATAAAATTGGAGGGTGATAGACAAATTCTGATTGGTTTTTCGAATTCAGAGCGTGAAAATACATAAGAATTAGCTAAAATCATACGGGTAACAAAATGGTTGTTGTCCAGTGTAATCGGCTGCTTCGAAATTGAGTTTAGGAAGTTTGAAAAAACTCAAACCACCCGAGTTCTTCGTCTTCTTATCTCTAGAGCCGAGAATATGCCAAACTGCCAATTCTCGGATGTTTTTTCTAGAATCATGTAGCATTGTTAATAATAGGTGTTCGGGATACGCAAAATATGCATTGTTTGAGAATGCTTTGTAAATACTTTGCTAAACATTGTCTGGAAGCTGCCTTGCAAGGGAAATAATTTTCCAGAAATGTTGGGCACCATACTGGCAATTCGATTTCAATTTTTATCTCAAATCATATTGGGGAATAAACCAGCATTACATACTTCACAAGTACTATAAGATTCTGTGATGGACTTGGAGTGCCTATGTTTAACCGTAACAAAAAGTTTGCGGAGGTCTGCCATCGTGCATGACTGAGTTTACCTTGGCAGTCACGCTAGAAGAGAAACTAGCATCTTTTATGGCAAGACAGCTGCGATATAAATATTGTTGGTCAGTACTTAGCTTTTTGATATCTTTCAGCTCCAGAGGCTGGAGAGTACAGACAATTTGATCAAATTTGACAATTGAATTTTTTCACAATCGTTTAGAAGCAATCCAATAGGTTCAGACTATGAATATGTTCCCTTTGTGCAACCGTCCATTTCCAAAATGAAGTGCCTTAGTGGCAACTCATTAGAATATAACATACATTGTAATGGTCTTCCGATATATGTCTCAAGCAAACGTATTACTCCTCCTTTCCATCCCGTATTCAAATTTGTTCCGTCACATCCGATAACCAATAGGTTCTGCAAACTCATATTATATGTTTTTTGTAAATTTGATATATATATATCAAATTTACAAAAACGTATAATATGAGTAATATCAAACGTATATATATATAGGATAGGTTTTATTTGCGTGCATGCGTATTTTTAAATCAACGAATAAATATGGAGTAAAATTAATTGAATTTTAGGTGGGTTCTAACTAACGCATTACGTAATAGTTCCGTTATATGCCAGTACTAATTTCAAAATTACTTTTCAAATTATATTTCTTTCAAAAAAACCCAATTTTTCTTCTTTTTCTCAATTTTTTTAATGTAAGAGGGGAGCAGCTAAATATTGGGAGAAATTGATAAAAGTTTTTGAGGGTTCTAACTGATCCATTGGGTAACATTTCCGCAGTATGCCAAAACTAATTTCGAAATTAATTTTCAAAATATATTTTTTTTTTGGAAAAAAATAGATTTTTGTCTTTTTTCAGTCTTTTAATACTAAAGAGGCGTGTCTAATTATTAAACGAAATTCATGAAATTTTTAGATGGTTTTAACAGATCTATTTCTAAATCGATTTCTAGAAAAAGTTTTTTTTGACCCACCCTAGCCGTGATGGGAACTATGTTGTAGGTGGAGCTCAGTCTGTCTTTGCTGCTTGACGGCTCATCATTCAAACTGTATCTAAATAGCTTTGTGGCGATTCAAGTTTACTTCATGTTTATACCTTTCTTTGTCACTAATATCTCCCAATAAATTTTATTTGAAATTTGTTGTGAGAAACAAATTGGTTTCCTCAAAAGAATTGTTTTAATAACTCCAATCTTTTTTAATTCAATTTTTTAAGTTTCGCATTTTCAAATGTATAATTTAATACTTTCTAGCTAAATAAAAATAGTCTGTTAAAAGCAAAAGGAAAGCATCCACCTAAAACTTTAGAATAAAACGCCATATATGTCGTGACAATCCTTTCTGTAAATGAATTCAATAAAAGTAGTTTTAAAAACACAATTTCATTAGTATATTAAAAAGTATAATTTTTCTTCTTATAATATTTTTTATAATTTCTATTCAATAATTTAAAATTCATTATATTAAATATTATGGAATTTTGATACCACTTTTCCTCAAATTCAATACCAAGTGGCTTCACACGATCGCATCAAGATGAGATTAAAATAATCGAAAAACTAATAATTAATATAGTTTAAATGTTAGAGTAGTGTATTGTCTTCGGGATTCCGTAAGTGTACAAAATTTCAAAACTGCGGCATCAGAGCTTGAGTAAAAATATCGATTAAAAAATTCCATCGTTATAAACATGAAACAAGTTAATCCTCCTTTGGGCGCAGTATTCGTGCCGGCCACTTCGGGTGCAATGCGCCTGACTTGAGGCACAGGTGAAAAAGCTCGTAATTAATATTGTTAATGCGCATTAATTTGAATTTTAGAATTCTAACAATCATCAGGAGGCTTAAACGAAAAAAGTGAGTAGGGGAGAGTAGGGTAAAACCGGGTAACCTTGATTCTGGCGCTATTATTTTTCACGTCTAGCAGACAGATACAAAATTACACTTTACTAGTCAAGAAAAAGGAACATTCATAGTGGCGTGCTGCAACTGTTGAATTCACTGCATCTGGGAAGGCTTATTTGTTTTAAGACCCCAACTCTCTAATGTTCGTTTGATTTTAAACCATCCTTACTTAAAAATCATTACAGTTATAAAAGCTATATCTAATCCAGCTTATTATACGTTTCTTACGGATTTATACCCTATCAAACAGTAAGGTTTTACTTGAATAATTGCGCGGTTCTATTTCGTTTCTCATAACCTATGCACTTAGGGTAAAACCGGGTACTCCAAGTGGCGTAAGACCGGGGCTGTCAGTATTGAGGATTCCTCCGATGAAGACGATAAAAGCACATCAAACGTTGATTGTTTATATATAAATGGTGCTTTTTCTAATTTAAATAAAGAAGAAGAGTTAATAAAACGTAAAAACTGCCTTCGATTAGTTTGACTTTATGTTTATAAAGAATTCATCGATAAAAAACTAATGGAACTCTGACTTTTCTGGAAAGATATATTCCCAGATAGCAATTTTAGTTTGCAGCAAGCTTGCCACAAATTTGCCATGACAAGAGTGCAAGCTTGCAGCAAGTTAACGAAAGCTTCGAAGTCACTATAGAACGAACTTGAAGCAAACTTGCCACAAGCTTGTCGTGCAAACTCATTGCAAATTATAGCAAACACAGAGTACGAAAACAACCCAGGATAGAACTCGCGAACTACCGATTAGTAGTCACTCGTCGATACCACTCGACCAGTTCGGCTACGACAGGAGAAGATAGATTTCGCTAATACATCGTTCGATTCGATTCGTATACGATTTATTTTAAACTTTTTTCTTGATTTCATTAATTTTTTGAGTTGAGAATATGATTTGAAGTCAAAGAGAGAGCGATTTTCGCTAATAACTACGTTTTGCTAGTAGAATAAATTATGAAATTAGAGTTCAAAAGTAATTTCGTAAAATGGATCAAAAAGTCTAAGTTATTATTTTTCAACAAACAGATTTTAGATTTAATTTTGTTTATAAACGTTAAAATTTCGACATTAAGAAAAAGGCGATATAGTTTTCTTTAAAGTGCAAGTGATATATTTAGTAAAAAGATGGAAAATGTTTCAAAAATTTTTTTTATAAAAAAGTTTGTTTTTTTACAAATTATCATTGATTTATTGAATTAATAAAAAGAAGGACGGTATAGAAGATGCTATTAAAAATCGGATGTTTTTTAAAACAGAGACAAAGATAATTATCTCTTTATTGTGCTATCTTTACAGGAAACTTGTTTCGCAAACTTGCAGCAAATTTGATTTGGAAGGGAGTTGGCGTTATTTGTCACATCGAACTTGCAGCAAATGCGTTGCAAGCGAGGGTGGCGCTAGTTGTCACAGCGAACTTGCTACAAGTTCGATTCAAGTTTGACGCGTCAAATTTTGCCACGACAAGTCGAAATCAAACTTGCTGCAAACTTACGTGCTACCTGGGTTGTACTCCAATAAACAATGAATATTTTAATAAAATCTGACAAGCTTTATGTCGAATAATTTAGTTCCAAGAGGCTTTCCAACCTTAGCTATTCGGTTCTATCCCACTTTCCCCCATTTATTTGCAAAAGTGTCATCACGAAGTTGAAGACACGAAAACCGCATCCTTTTTCACTTTCAGGACGTGGGACACCAAAGTCTTCGCATCGCTCAAACCAAACATGCTGGCGTATTGTTTCTTTCCTTTGACCGAAGCAAATTTTGATGACAACCGGTTTTACAACGATAATTTAAACATGATAAAATCATGAAATGTGTAAAATAAGCATTCATGATTTTAAAAAAATCGGATATTACGAATCATAATATGAGTGACGAATTCCGGCGAAAGGTGCCTGTGTGTGCAATGCGCTCAGCTGTCGTCCTTTTCATCTAATCATATTTCAAAATAAAGAGGTCATAGCTGAAATAGCCCCGGTATTGGAAATTGATTACTTAATCGCTTAAGGACATAACCCGAGTTAACTCGTCCTGTAAATTAACGTATGTTACAAATTAACTCGGTCCTTAAGCGGTTAATAATGCAGTATTTCAAGTTACTACAAATTAAGAACTTAAAAGTGCATATTAAATTTAACTTACGACTTTAATTTTATAATTGCTGTAATTTTGAGTTCATTTTTTTCTTTTTATGCTTTATTTTTCATTATTATTTTAAGACAAATTATGACTAATGGCAGGATACAAATCGAGTATCATAGTTTAAAAATTATAGAAATTAGTGAAAATGATACTGAAGAAGATCATTTCGATACACCCTATTACAATCCGGAATAACAACTGTTACGTTACTTTTATATTGCTATAATTTTGAGTTCATTCTTTTCCTTTTTCAGCTTAAATTTTCATTTTATTATTATTATTATTATTATTTTAAGACAAAACGTATTGAATTGTAGGCTGAAAATCGCATATAATGCTTTATGAATTACAGATTAGTCAAACTGCTACTGAAACTACTTGGAAGATCCTTTCGGTACACTCAAATGCTCTCCATTACGGTTCTCAATACGAGAGAGAAAGTTGAAAGAATCATTAGGACCAGCCTGAAGCTCTCAGCATATGGAAGTGATTTCCTTGAGAGTTGCTCCTCGAACGGAAAGCAATCAACATTCATATTCAGAAATCGGAAACCAGTTTCGGAGAGTAATAACTTTCGCTCTTTCTAAGAAAATTCACCCATTGGCTAAGGGCTTTAGTCCAGCGTCTTAATTATAGAGCAGTTACATTTCACTTTCTTGGCTGAATCGGACGCATTCCATTGTTTCTGTTCTGCTTTACCTATGTATATTTCCAAACTCCTAAGCAATTTTCAACTGCCATGTACCACCCCATTTGTTAGATTTGGAAGTCAAAGTGCCATCATTTTAAAATTTTTCTTTGATTGAATTTCAAGGTAATGAAAGGAATTTTAAAGATCTCTAAAGTACTATATTTTAAAAGTCTATTAATATATGTCTATAAAAAATTTTTAGTGGAACTTCTTACAAATTTTTTAATAATGTTTATAAAAATTAGAATATATTTTACTTTACAGCTATTATAATATTGGTGTTCTTAACGTAGGTCAAAAGAAATTTACTTAAATGTATGATTTCAATTAAGGTGAGCGTTGATGGGTTAATGGCCGAGGCGAGTTGATGATTATGGTCGAGTCTGATTCACTCATCACATGTCGGAAATAGTTGAGAGGCTTCGTTGTGTACAATAACAGAAAAAGAAGATCTGAAACAAATATGTATGGCTTGTCGTGCTCGATTATAGGACCCCCTTGAACTAAACCAGGTATCATTTTGCATTTTACTGGTCACGCGAAACGAAGTACAGCCATTTCTGAGGTGAATTGCGGCTAACGATGAAAATTGAATCCTTAATATAAATGTTCCACTTAAAAATAAAAGACGAAGTTCAAAAGAAAAACCCATTCCACTACCAAAGCCAATATTTCGCCTAGTGTAGGTTTTAGCCCTCTATAGAATAGAATAATGTGCCATGAATTTTTAGAAAATATTGAAACCACAAGGTGTCTTCTGAAACTAGCTGTTCGCCCGTAATTTTAATAGCTTGTGGCAATGTTTTCAATTTAGTAAAATGGTTGTAGAGGCTCAGGGACACTGCCAAAGTTTTATTTTTATTATATAGGGCAAAGTGATTTTTTTGCAGAAAAAGTCAAACCACCCACATGTTAACTATATGGAAAATTAAGGAAAGCTAGATTTTAAGTGGAAAAGTAGCTTACATTTTTATTTTATGTGACAATTTAAGAATATAACAATTTTTTAACATTTAAAAATAGTATAGTTTTTTTTTTGGTATTTTGACGTTAAAGCCTTAACGAACTTAATTACAAACATTATAAATTACCACGAATAAGTAAATTTATTGATATTTTGCAACATTGTTCCTCTGCATTGATAAAACCAGAATTGCTCTCTCTTATATTATTATTGAGTCTCTATTGTCCACCATATCGGACATTCTCGCGACTTCACGAGGAGTCCGTCGAGAGGAATCACTATTAATTATTGAAATTGTTTTTATTTTAGTATTGATAAGTTAATCTTTAAATACTTTGTGCAGTACTGATACAATCCTATTTATATATGTATTATATATGTGTAAATCTGTATTATATCAGTGTAAATGTGTATTATATCTGTGTGAATGTGTATTTGATTTTTTATTATGTCAGAATGCATTTTGTTTTACTTTTTTTCAGTAAAACAATCATTTTTTAATGATTTCGATATTCTCGCGCCCCCCATTCAATTTTATCACGCCCCCTAGCGCGCCCCTCAAGTTGAGAATCGCTGCCGTAAATACAATGCAGAGCATCTTGTGCTTTTAGGTCTGTGAAAGCAAACCATCGCAGCTTGAGTACAAAGGAAATATTACCAAATGAATGAATGAATTGCCATCTCTTGCTTATATCATTCCTTATAGAACACACACAGCCTTTACCTTTGTGACCAGCAGAGCAATTTATCAATAACATGCGTATGTCTCACTAGGAATTATTTCCTTTAACTTTTAATTTTGCTGGTTTCATTCATATACTTATTTTTTAAAGAAAAAGGAAATGGTGGGGGGTTTCTGACAGGAATGGAGCATCCTTGAAACAAGGATGCAGTGTCGTAAATTCGTCATCGACTTAGCATTATTATGTAAATCGAATAGATTTTGAGGCCTCCCAGAGTCTCGAGGTGTGAGGCGACCACCTCTCACACCTGTGCGGAAAACCGCCACTGGCCGATCTAAAGATAATATAATGGTTAATAATTTAATTAAGTTGTTGATTGCTTCAAAGTTGAAAATGCATATAGCTTTCAAGGAATAACGAATTGGATTCAAAAGCAATTCAGAACGTAAGCAAAATTAAATATTTTGTTTCAATTTTACGTTTTCTTAAGAACGTCCGTAATCAGTTTATTGTATTCATTTGCTTTAGAGGATTTTTAATATTTCAGAATGTGGGGTTGTGTTTATTCTTAGAAACATTGCAGAAGAAATCAGTGTTTCTTGATTGTTTCATTTAATCGGAACTTCGTATCTTTCGTATTACTTGGGAACAACACACAAGAAATTACTGACTCTTGATTTTTCCATTGAATTAAAACTTCATATTGCATTCTTTTATTTGAAATTTCCTGAGACTTCTTGAAAAATCTTTCATATCGTAAATACAAGAGTCATTTTATACGTAAGAAATATTTCGATAAGCCGAAGAAATAAAGACAGTTTTAATTCATCTAATGAATATGAACTTTTAATTCGTAATGAAGTTTTAATTCTGCCTTAAATTGAGTATCATTTAAGTCGACATCTATTAGTTGTCACTGACCGCAGACTTGGAGTCGGTAAAATTTCTCGTGCTAGGCAGATATTACACGCTTAAACCAAACGAGCGAAATTCGCTCCGATGGAGCGAATTTTCGCTCCTTTCCGTACTTGAAAGTGCATCGTCCTTTCGGAGCGTTTTACAATCCTTCCGCGGAGCGAAATATTCGGAGCGAATTTAGCTCCTTTTTGTATTGAACGATTTCGCTCCTTTTCCATCAGTTTTTAATATTAAAAGGAGCGTGTTAAAAGAAATGCTCCTTTTTGAGCAATATTTTAAGCAATGATTTCGCACTTTGTTGATTAATTTTTAATGTGAAAGGGAGCGTTTATGAAAGAACGCTCTTTTTTGGAAATGTTTTCATTACTCATTTCGATCCTTTTTGATTAATTTGTAACTTCATTCAGAGCGTTTAAAAGAAAAACGCTCTTTTTCTGGAAATGGTTTTATTAATTTCGCTCCTTTTGGATCAGTTTGTAAACTGATCGCTTTTTTAAAAATGCTTTTAATATTGATTAATTATTAACCTTTTCCGAACGTTTAAAAGAAAACATTTTTTTAAAGCAATAACGAGACCAGTGACTTTGTACCTTATAAAGAGCATTATGAATAAATATCCCCCTTGAGGTAATAAAATGCTGCTTATTATTTTATCCTTGTAAAGATTTTTACTAAACAAAAACGGTCTTTTACCTCAGTTTCATCACTTCTGTTATTTTAAAAACTAGTAAGAAACAATTTGGGGGGGGAGGGTGCTTCTTTTAATACCAGCATTATTCTGTACAGTACAACAGATTTCTATAATGGAAACAATTGTAAACTATATAGCACGGTTTATAATAAATAATTTTTTAATAACCCAGCTAAAAAAAACTGCAGAATTTTTTTTTTAATTTTCTTAAAAGATTTCTGCAGATTTTTTGAAGACAAAAAAAATCTGCAGTTTTTCTTCAATTTAATCTGCAGAAAATCTTCTTCTTATATTTTTCTTTTAAATATTCTTCAGATTTTTTGAAGACAGAAGAAATCTGTATTTTTTCTTCAATTTAATCGACATAAAATTTTTCTCTATATATTCTGCAGATTTTTTAGAAGACAGCAAAAAATCGGCATTTTTTCTTCAATGTAATCTGCAAAAAAATTTCTTATTATATTTTCCTCTAAATATTCTGCAGATTTTTTGAATACAGAAAAAAACTGCAATTTTTCTCCAATTTAATTTTATAAAATATGCAAAAAAAATCTTTATTTTTTCTTTAAATATCCTGTAGATTTGTTTAAGAATTTGCATTTTGTCTTCAATTCAATTTGCAGTTATTTAGCAATTTTCACAAAATCATTAAACTTGACCAATATCTGTTTTTTTTTTCTTTTTGAAGATTTAACTGTATTCTCTAAATCTGCATTTCTCTAAATACATATTTTCCACCAAATTCTCTAATATTGCAATTTTATTTTCCATTTATCCTTTAACAACATCTAAAGCACACAACACACGTTATTTGCATGAATTTTACTCATTCTTTTACGAATTATAATTTTTAGAAAATATTAATTATAAGGCTTTTGAGTTTGCACCGAGTAGTAAAGTCTTGACAGACTGAGTCAGCTTAAAAAATATAATACAGGAGGGTGGTTACAGAAACTGTGAAAAAAATTTCCCTGACTAAACTTACAACATTTCCCTGATTTAAGGCTACTAATTATATTAGTTTCCTGGCTTTCTGCCTACTCAGAATCACTGTATGTGTACAATATACATTATTAAAAACACTTTTACCAGTTATTTAAAATGAAGAAAAAATATGAAATTTAATTTT
The DNA here is from genome assembly GCA_013235015.1 of Araneus ventricosus. NCBI lineage: Eukaryota > Metazoa > Arthropoda > Arachnida > Araneae > Araneidae > Araneus > Araneus ventricosus. Next base: position 318,501 of record BGPR01000987.1, on the reverse strand, counting down.
TAAAAAATGGAATGAATATCCTAAAAAATCTATTAAAACGGTGTATTACATTTCTTATATGTAAAAGAATATTGGAAATTTTAACAAAATACTTTGTTTCTAAAACTGCATAAGAATTCTAAGAAACATTAAAACTACTCTTTGCAACACAAGTTAAATTATATTAACAGTAAAGGTTATTATGATCTTTGCTCAAAACTTCAATAACTAATTAGTGCTCTTTGCATGAGTACCAGAATAACATGTTGGAACATAAATATAAAAATAGTATAATTATACGTACCTGATAATATATATTTTTGCAAAGATCTAAACAAGAGAAACTGCCAAAATATTACTTCAAATCTTTATTCTTTAACAAATCATAAGAAATTAATTGCTCTAATCAATAACTTATGCTTTTATAAATGAATATAAGTTTTTTTTATTCCATTTATTATTACAAATAACACTGCACATAAGATACTAATTTATAGATAATAACTCAAGTAACAAATAACAGCAGCACAGTATTTTTATACTTTTATTACAACATAAAAATACATTTTTACATAAATTCACTGTAGTACGTACAACCAAGTATTACACTTCCTACAATAACAACCAAAATGAAAAATGCTTAATGAAATAGAATCGAACTGATGATAAATTACAGAATAAAAACTTATTGTAATATGTACCCAATAAAGATAATCAGAACTGCACATGGATTAAAAGCTTAAAATAAATTTGAAAAGAAAGAATATAAATGTGTTACAATTAAATTTAAAATTATTATACTATATTTACATGGAAGCAAAATGTAACCAACTAGAGTGTATAAATGTTATTGGTGTAAAGTAAAACATAAATAAGTAAAAAAAAAGATGTTCAAAGAGATGAGAAAAGAAAAAAAAGAAAAACACTCTTGATTATACACCCCAAGCAAAATTTTTGACATTCATAAAAATATTACACACATATTTATCTGCAAACTTTATACCTAAAATTAACAGTCTGAATTTTTAACTACATTTATACTCAATTGCACAAATCATTAGAAAACTACTTTCAAAAAAATGAAAAACTTACAATTTTCTACCAATTGCTGTCTGTGAGTGGGGTGGTATTTTGATAAAATCCAAACAAAAATATTACACACTAAACTAACAATCAAACATAGCTCTTTATTTTTTTGACCAATAGCTAGATATTTTGGTCAAATTTATTTAAATACATTGCACACATAAAAAACTGAGTCATAATATTTGCCTAGATGGCATATGTTCATCTTGGACATTTCCCAAAACAAATCCATTTTTCTATATAAAACAACTGTGATTACATTTTGGTAAAATTCTAACTAAAATTGGTTATTTATGTAGTTTTCCTTGATTACATAATGGATACACATAATGAAAAGAGAATTTACAACACTGTCCAGCAAAGAATGGCATCTATATTTTCGACAGAACTCTTGGCAGTGCTGCTTAATTTATATATAGCAGTATCCATGAAGTTAAAAAATATTCTTAAGTGTTCAATATATTTCACTAGATCAAATGTCTTTAATGCACATTGTCCAACTTCAACTGGATTTTTGTCCAAAATTATAAAATGGCTACTTTAGAACTTTTCTCCAGTGACAAAATACAGGGCTGGGTTTACAAGACTACTGCTTCTTCTAAGCAACCATTCACCTATAAATCGAAAAAAGAATTTGTATTAGAAAAAATATTGAAAATATTCCTTTTAAATTTTTTAGAATTTTTTTTATTACACAGAAAAAAAGTTAAATGCATAATTTAACCATAGCTTTTAAAATAATTCATTTTAAACAATAATGACTGAAAAATGTTTAGCCCAATATATCTGAATAGGGCATAAGAGGGGAATTTGAACCACTGATTTCCTGAAACCTGCTAAATAAATTATTTAATTAAAGAAAAATTTCTGCAAAATAGTGAAGGACATTGTTCAAACAGAATTTCTTAACAATTAGTTTTTGTTTCCATATAAACATTTAAAGTTAAAAATTTGCTGTAAATGTCTTTTACAAACTAGTAGTTTAATTATTCTCACATACAGAACAGTAAAAAAGGTTTTGAATAAACTGTTTGAAGAAATTATGGAATTAGGTCTTGACACATACTCCCCACACCATTCTATTGATTGTTGTCATTTTTAAGATGAGACACACATCCATTTGTTTCGCACACATATTTGCAAATTTTTAAACAATATTTTGCTTTTTGTTTTGAAGTATATCATAGGACCTCTGTTAACCTTAGATACCTGTTATATAAAAGTTACAGTAAGAATCTTTAGTTAGTAACCAAGCAATGGCTTGCAAAATTTTAAACTAAAGCAAAAGTTAACTCTTTATGAATGAGAGAAATAAAAATATTCATAAAAAATTGTGCAATTTTTTTAGAATAAGTTGCAAAGCATTTGCAGCTATATTAAATAGATGGATGTCACTAATAGATGGATTTTCCTAAACATATGATAATTTTTAATTAGTTCACATAAATACAGTTATATTTCTTTTTTAATTAGTTCACATAAACACAGTTATATTTCTATGAAAAAACAATCATATTTAGAAAAAAAGTTATGCATTATATAACTTTCTAAAGCAAATTCATTACTAATCTACAATGAAAAAAATCAATTTTATTTATTCAGTCTTACTATCTACTTCTTCAGAGAATCTATCTGTAACAACTTTTTGGCATTTGATACAAGTCATCCATGCATTTTATGAATGTCAGTGTTGATTAAATAGCATAGCCTAAAATCAATAAAAAAAATCAAATTTCTTAAAATATATAAAGATATTTACCCTACAGCACTGAGTTCAACATCTAGAGTACATTCTTATAGGGAAGTATGAAGATGCGAGAGAAATGGAAAAAGCTAATTGTACCCAAATAATCTATTTCCCCCCACCCCACCCCAATATTCCAATAGTGGAAAAATTAAAACTAAAAACACTCATCCCAATGCACAATTAATAATAACTAGTTTTATGCTTATAAATGACCTGATCAGTTAGGTAATTGGTACATCAATAAGAGACAAAACTTTTAAAAATTTTAATAATCTTAATGGAAAGTAAATCTATAAGAAATCCAGATTGATTAAGAAATTCTCATTAACATTCTAAAAATGTATATATAAAAAATATAATAAGTGATAAAAATAAGTGTGATTAATACATTGGTTAAAGATAATTTTTATTATTTTAAATTTCTTCCTGAACTTTCTAATGGATAATCTACAATGATAAATAATTTTCGAAAGAATAAAGTGGCATAAAACTATGTAGGATTTAAGATGAAGATATCTCTTATTATTTTTAATGTCTCAGGAATTTTAAAATTTGCATTCAAGTATAATATATGTCAAGGATATGTTCAGAAGGGAATTAGGTCAAAGTTTTGCAGAATGTGCATAGATATAATGTTAATTATATTATATGTATCAGATATAAGTTAGATAATTAAATTTTCATTAGATTAGTCTGACAAAACACAAGCATTTTGTGGACAGGCAAATTAAATTTTGCAATCTTTTTTCTCCCAAAGTTGCACTTCAAAACACATTTAAAACATGCATACCCGGTGCATCACTGGTATCAGGGTTCTCCACCTGGGGCTTTCCAAAAAGGATCCTCTATTGATTTTGGATTTCTTTAGGGTGTACAAGCTCATGGACCTGATATAGTTCTGCTGACCTTCGGGGATCATCAACATGCATTCACAGCTGAAACCAAATTTACATATACATTAAATTAAAAATAAAAATAAGTGTGATTAATATGACAGGGAATGAAATTAATTTTCATTTTTTTTAAATTTCTTCCTTAACTTTCTAATGGATAATCTGTAATGATAAATAATTTTCTAAAAATAAAGTGTCAAAACAATGTATTCTGGATGAAGATGTCTTATTATTTTTACTCTTATTATCTTTAATGTCTCGGGAATTTTCAAATTTGCATTCACGTATAACATATGTCAGGGATATGTTATATGTCAAGGATCATATGTTCAGAATGGAATTAGGTCATTTAACAAAGTTTTTGCAGAATGTGCATAAATGTAATTTTAATTATATTATATGCAATAGATATAATTTATTAACTAAACTTCCATTAAAATAGCCTCCCAAAACACAAGCACTTTGTGGACAGGCAAATTAAAATTCCCCCAAGATGTTCAAATATTTATTAATGGAAGTTAATTCTGATGAGCACACATTTTATCCAAGCAAAATAAACACATAAATCAAAAAAAAATATTTATAAAAACTGCAGATACTTTATAATTATTAAACATTGTCCAAAATATTAAAATAACGAAAAATTAATAAACAGTATTGATTTATTTTACTATCTGTTTAATTAATACAATTTTTAAACACGATCGATGCAAAAAAAAAATCGCGTAACGTAGGGTTATTGCCATATTAGAAAATCAGACTCATTATTAATTTCCAATAGAAAAATATTAAAATAATGACGAATTCACAAAGTGTATTGTGAAGTTAAGCTACTAATAATCTTTGCACACAGTCGATAAAGGATTTGGCGTGAAGCGGTGTAAGAAAAATATCTGATCTATGAAATCCTTTAAAGTGCAATTTTAGAATTTGAAAAGGTTACTTACCATCATAACGCTTCTATCCACCTTCCGGATCGATGTTGTTAATTAAAAAGATTTAATAATCTTTTTTTGGCTCCAAAATGCTTCCTCTGTTATGGTGTATAAAGGACGCGAGCTAAAATAAAACAAAATGTCGGCTGATGTTGTCGGGTCTAGTAAAAACAGAGATAAGGAAAGGTCACGTGATGATATTAACCAATGATTTCTCAGACACCCCCTCGGGAGTAAAACAGTAATTAGAAAACACTCCGTAAAGGATCGAACTAGAAAGGAGAATTCCGATTCCGTGATCTGTTTTCTGACGGACAGGAAGTGGGAACTGGTTTGCGGCGATAAAAGTGTTTTAAAGAGCAATTTTTCGTACTAAAAGATCGAAAAAGAGAATTTTTTCATTCGCTCCCTTTTGGAGTCCAAAAATCGCTCAATTGAATTTAGCGTGTAACTTTAAGTAATTATTTTGACGAAATTCGCAAAATAACCATTTTGATTAAAAATTTCGTCTATTGGTTAAAAGAAATTAATTTTTAATTGCCTACACAATTTAAAGATAAAATAAAGAAAAATGAGGAGCTTCAAAGCAACGTTAAGGCCGATCTCATGTCCCTGGTGGAAACGTTCTTCGAAAAGGGGAATGGAAACCTGGTCTAACGATATGACAAATGCCAGAATCTTCACTGCTATTATGTCGAAAAGTAACCATTTTTGTACATAACTTTTGTACCTATCAATGTCTCCGTACCTATGGCCACCACCCGATTTGGAGTGGGGGGAAGTATATCATGTTAACACTTTAAATCTCTAAAAATAAAAATATAACAAATAATAATAGATAATATAATATAAAATATAATAAAATGTAATTCCTCTTACCATACTTGTACCGAAAAAGTTCGTACAATGAACAATTCTCTCGATTCCACTTCCTGAATTTCTGACTCAAAACTTATAAGTTCCCTGAGCATCGAAAGTCTTCGCCCAAAATTTCAGAATAGTTCCGGTGCCAGTGTCACTTAATGAAATCTTGATTTAACATATGTTGATGTTGAAGAATAAATCTACACATTTGAACATAATAGTCCTTGCTACCCAAAGTTCATACACATCGTTTTTGAATTGCAAGCCATGCTCGTTTTTTCTTGTGATTCAGGTGTTTCAAACGTTGAATCTTAAAAGCTGTCTTTCAAAGCTGGAACGAAAATCTCTCCTTGATTTTAGCCCATACCAAGAAGAGGAAATTAGTTTTCAAAAAAGTTAAATCCATCAAATTCGTCTTTATTTGGCTTTCTACAAACTGTCTTGGATCAACTGGAGTCTGATGCAAGGGACAAGTCTGTGTAGAATCCAAACTGTTCTTTTTATACATTTTCTATTATTAAAACATAGATAAAATAGTATAGAGCGGCAACGTTGACAGTGAATGTCCAACTTTTCTTGTGAGGGCTTTCGTGAACCCTCCCCTCAATCCGCTTTTTAGCCAAAAATTGTTATGACTTTTATATTTGGGGTGTTTGGGTATGAAGGGGGGGCCCTGAAGAAATAGAAAAATTCAACTTAGATTAGAACTTCCCCTGTAGTCCCTTAGAAGAGCATTTAATCGGCTAAAAGTAATCTGCTTCGCCCTCCAAAAACAAATTCATGGCTGCTGAAAATTTCCGAACAGTGATAAAAAATAGGGGTCCTGGAACGGTGGGTGATGGGCAAATGGGGTCATTGTGATTCAGGGATCATTTTACATAAGAATTTGAGGGATGAAGAGTGGGGGATTTATGCAAGCAGTGTAATTTTCTTGAATGCGATATAATTCACACCATTATTCTTCAAATTATGTAGGTGTTCTTGTCATCGGGGTAATCTGTTATTATGCATAAACTGATTTCACCACATTGACAAACTTATATCTGTCGAAATTGGTTGATACTGGTCATCCATCTGTCTCCGACATCAGCAAACACACAAACGCATATCCATTTTCATCATAATAAAGATAACAAACATAGGGTATGTAGGTCGATCTGAGCCATGAATTTTCGAAAACGTCGGAGAGAACATAATAATAAATTTAGATTAATATGTATATATAATTATCAAGCCCTTTACAGTTCAGAGAAGAGTACAACGGTTACAGCGTAGATTCAACAGGGTGTAATGAAGATTCGAACGCCGTTCCGTATTGTCTTTTTTCTTCACGAAAATAACATAGAGATAATTCTTAAAACGTACCTTAAAAAGCACGATTTCTGTCACCGACAATGCTTCTGGACTGCACCATTGATAGATAAGCATCACAAGTTTATCGCATGTAAGTAAGGGGCCGTGTAGGTGAACACATAGTTATTTTTAAAACCCAAGGTCCTATAAAAAGACAATCAGTAGAGGACAAAAATGATTTTTTTTTAATATTACAAGAATGTTATGTACAAGAATGGTTACTTTTCGACATAATAGCTTAGTGAAGATTCTTAGCATGTTGTCATATCGTTAGACCAGGTTCCATTCCCCTTTTCGAAGAACGTTTCCACCCAGGGACATGAGATCGGCTTAACGTTGCTTTGAAGCTCCCATTTTTCTTTATTTTATCTTTAAATTGTGTAGGCAATTAAAAATTAATTTTTTATCAAAGTTGTGGTGCAAGAATGGTTACTTTTCGATATAATAGCAGTGAAGATTCGCATTTGTCATACTGTTAGACCAGGTTTCCATTCCCCTTTCTTGAAGAACGTTTCCACCAGGGACATGAGATCGGCCTTTAACGTTGCTTTGAAGTCTCATTTTTCTTTATTTTATCTTTAAATTGTGTAGTAAATTAAAAAATTAATTTTTTATGCAAAAAGCTATGTACAAAATGGTTACTTTTCGACATAATAGCAGTGAGATCTGGTATCGTCATATCGTTAGACCAGGTTTCCATTCCCCTTTCGAAGAACATGCTCCACCCAGGGACACAGATCGGCCTTTACCTTGCTTTGAAGCTCCCTCATTTTTCTTTTTATTTAAATTTGTAGGCAATTAGAAATCAATTTTTTTATCAAAAAGTATGTCACAAAACGGTTAATCTCTGATAATAGCAGTGAAGATTCCTTATTCTGTAATATCGTGCAGGAATCAGGTTCCATTCTTTTCGAGAATCTGACTTCCAATCCAGGGACATGAGATCGGCCTCAACGCTTGCCTCTTTTTTTATCTTTTGGTGAATGCCCACCTTTCAGCTTATGTACAGATCGTATACTTCGACATAATAGTCAGGAAGATCTGCTTGTATATCGCAGCCAGACCAGGTTTCCATCCCTTTCGAAGAACGTCTCCACCAGGCTGAGATCGGTTCCTTAAATCGTCTGTTTCTTGAGTCCTCATTTTTCTTTATTTTATCTTCTTTAAATTGTGTAGGCTAATAAAAAATTAATTTTTTTTATCAAATATGTACAAGATGGTTACTTTCGGACATAATAGCAGTGAAGATTCTGGTCATTTGTTCATATCGTTAGAACCAGGTTCTCCCTTTTCGTTAAGAACGTTTCCACATCAGGGACATGAGATCGGCCCACCGTTGCTCTTGAAGCCCTCATTTTTCTATTTTATATTTAATGTGTAGGCAATTAAAAATTAATTTTTTTGTATCAAAAGTTATGTACAAGAATGGTTCACTTTTCGACATAATCAGCATGCAAGATTCTGGTATGTTGTCATAGTACTGTTAGACAGGTCTCCATTCCCTCGAAGAAAACTTCTGACCAGGATCAGTAGGATCGGCCTTAACTGCTTCTTGAAGCCCCTCATTTTCTTTATTTTATCATTTAAAACTGTGTAGAGTAAATTAAAATTCACTTTTTTTATCAAAAGTTATGTACAAGAATGGTTACTCTTCGACATAATACTGAGGAAGATTCTGGTATCTGTTCATCGTTAGACCAGGTTTCCATTCCTTTCGAAGAACATTTCCACCAGGGACATGAGATCAATTTTAACGTTGCCTTTGAAGTCTCATTTTTCTTCTTTTATTTTATCTTTAAATTGTGTAGGAATTAAAAAATTAACTTTTTATCAAAAGCTATACAAAAAATGGTTACTTCGACATAATACAGAAGATTCTACATTTGTACATCGTTAGACCATCATTCCCCTTTCGAAGAACGTTTCCACCAGGGACATGAGATCGCTAATCGCTACTTTGAAGCTCCTCATTTTTCTTTATTTTATCTTTAACTTGTGTAAGTAATTAAAATTAATTTTTTTATCAAAAAGTTATGTACAAGAATGGTTACTTTCTCATAATAGCAGTGAAGATTCTGGTATTTGTCATATCGTTAGACCAGGGTTTCCATTCCCCTTTCGAAGAACGTTCACCAGGGACATGATCGGTCTAACGTTCTTGAAGCCCTCATTTTTCTTTATTTTATCTTTAAATTGTGTAGGCAATTAAAAATTAATTTTTTTTATCAAAAGTTATGTACAAAAATGGTTACTTTTCGACATAATAGCAGTGAAGACTGGCATTTGTCATATCGTTAGACCAGGTTTCCATCTCCCCTTCGAAGAACGTTTCCACCAGGGACAATAGATCGGTCTTAACGTTGCTTTGAAGTCCTTTCTTTTTTCATTTTATCTTTAAATTGTGTAGGTAATTAAAATTAATTTTTTTATCGTTATGTACAAAATGGTTACTTTTCGACATAATAGCATGAAGATTCTGGCATTTGTCATATCGTTAGACCAGGTTTCCATTCCCTTTCGAAGAACGTTTCCAATCAGGACATGAGATCTTTCACGTTGCCTTGAAGCTCCCTCATTTTCTTCTTTTATCTTAAATTGTGTAGGCAATTAAAAAATTAATTTTATCAAAAGTTATGTAAAAAAAAGTTACTTTTCGACATAATAGCAGTGAAGACTTGGCATTTGTCATATCGTTAGACCAAGGTTTCCATCTCCTTTCGAAGAACGTTTCCACCCAGGGACATGAGATCCCTAACGTTGCTTTGAAGCTCCCCTTTTTTCTTTATCTCTTAAATCTGTGTAGGCAAATTAAAAATTAATTTTTTATCAAAAGTTATGTACAAGAATGGTTTACTTTTCGACATAGCAGTGAAGATCTGGCATTTGTCATCGTTAGACCAGTCTTTTCCATTCCCCTTTCGAAGAACGTTTCCACCAGGGACATGAGATCGGCCTTAAGCTGTTTTGAAGCTCCCTATTTTCTTTATTTTGTCTTTAAATTGTAGGCAATTAAGAATTAATTTTTTTATCAAAAGTTATGTAAAAATGGTTACTTTTCGACATAATAGCAGGAAGATTCTGGCATTTGTCATAATCGTAGCCAGACCAGGCCATTCCCTTTCGAAGAAACTGTAAGGACATGAGTCTATCTTAAGCGTGCTTCTGAGCCCCTAGCCTTTTCTCATATTTCCTATCTTTAAATTGTGTAGGCAATTAAAAATTACTTTATCAAAAGTTATGTACAAGAATGGTTTACTTCTTCGATGGACAATAGCAGTGAAGATTCTGGCATTTGTCATATCGTTAGACCTAGGTTTCCATCCTTTCGAAGACTACTTCCAATTCAGGGACATGAGTCGGCCTTAACGTTGCTGAAGCTCCCTCATTTTCTCTATTTTATCTTTAAATTGTGTAGTACTGCACCATTTTTTACCAAAAGTTATGTACAAAATGGTTACTTTCGACATAATAGCAGTGAAGATTCTGCATTTATATGTTAGACCAGGTTTCCATTCCCCTTTGAAGAACGTTTCCACAGGGACATGAGATCGGTCTTAACGTTGTTTCTTGAAGCTCCCTCATTTTCTTTTATTTTATCTTTAAATTGTGTAGGCAATTAAAAAATTAATTTTTCAAAATATCAAAATACAAAATGGTTACTTTTCGATTATAATATCAGTGAAGATTCTGACATTGTCATACTCGTTAGACCAGCTTTTCCATTCCCTAGTGCAACGCTTCCACAGGACATGAGATCGGCCCACCTGTTTCTGAAGCCCCTCATTTTCTCTTTTTAGTCTTTAAATTGTGTAGGTAAATTAAAAATTCAATTTTTTTTATCAAGTTATGTGCACAAAATGGTTACTGACATAATAGAAAGTGAAGATTCATGACTTGTCAGTATCGTTAGACCAGGTGATCTCCTCCTTCGAACGCTCCACCCTAGGAGCATGAGGATCGGTCTACGTTGCTTGAAGCTCCCTATTTCTTTCTTTTATATCTTTAAACGGTAGGTAAAATTTATTTTATCAAAAGTTATCAAGAATGGTTATCTTTCGAATAATACATAGTGATTCCAGTATTTCATATCGTTGCAGACCAGGTTCATTCCCTTTCGAAGAACGTTTCCACAGGGACATTGAGATCCCAAGCTGTTGCTTTGAAGCTCCCTATTTTTCTTGGCATTTCTTTAAATTGTGTAGGCATTAAAATTAATTTTTAT
>BGPR01000987.1:265817-306347 GCA_013235015.1 Araneus ventricosus | reverse complement strand
GGCTACGTATTGCTAATAATTGCTTATAATACTAAGAAAGAAATGTGATATAAGTATATTTTTTAAATTTTCACTATAAATTAATTGTATTTATTTGTATTAGAAATTTGAATGTACCTTATAATGCTAGAACAGAACATGATATAAAAAACAATTAAACGAAACTGCGGAATGGAAAATACTGAAAATCTTAATTTAAGGTCTGATATATTGATTATCACTTTATATGAACTGTAAAAGATAACTACTGTTATAATAGAAATTATAAATTTTTCTCTGAACCATTAAATGTCAATAGTCCCCAAAAAATATTTAAAAAATATATTTTGATCATCAAGAGCTGGAAAGTGTAGTTAAAAATTTTAGAATGCAACATCAAATCTTAAATTACCGGGATTGGTTACTAAAGAGTAACTCCCTGCAACATCACTAGCTGCAAAGTGTTTCATGAATAACCGATGACATCATCAGACACTGAGGAACATCACTAGCCGCAAAGGTTTTAAGGAATAACCGACAACAATGACATCAGACACTGAGGCCCCGCATCATAACCCCTCACTACGAGAGGCACATGCGACGCATGCCCCGTTTCACTGGGGTACGACCCGTCGTCGGAACGACGCCAAGAGCGACGCCACTATCAATGAATCCACCAAGGAAGCTAGAACAAGCTTCTAGTTTAGTTTAAGCAATTTCTATCTGACGGCTTCCTCAACCGGTGAATTGTACAAACACGTTAGTCACGGGCCTGGCTGTTTGATAGAAAAGCAAGTATAAAGAGTTATTGAACATTGTGGGATACCTCCCTGGCGCATACATACCTGCTTATTATCTTCCATTCAATTAACATTCTTACAATTAATTAGTTCTACCACAATTAAAAACTTACCTATGAATAATAATTGATTATTAATTAATTAATAAGTGGCTAAAATTAATTAAGAATAATAATTAATTATTAATTAATTAATAAATAATAAAAAGTAATTATAACAATTAATTATTATAATTAATCAATAATACCAATTTGATAATAAATACATACAATTGAAAAGCCATTAATCATACCCAAAGTTAATTAAATTAATAATTAATTATTGATTTTCACTAAAATGAAGATTTGTTTATTATAGTTGTAATTTTGCTTTTGCTAGTTTTTTCTGACGCTGTTTTTGTGGTTCCTCCCACCCGAATAAATAACATTTTGGATGCTCTGTACTTCATAATAGCGAATATAAGTCTATTAATTATTTGTTGTATATGGAGGATTGTCAGTTTTATTCTGCATTTCAGTGCTCATTAAAATTCTATTATATTTCATTATTTGTCTCATTTTGTTATTTTATTCTATTTATTGTATTTCTCTGTTTTATTGTAAATTTTGTTGTTTATATAGGTTGTATCTGTATTTCTGTATTTGTTGCCTGTTTCTATACAATGTAATACTTTTCTTTATGCTTTTCCCCGCTGACCGTTATAAATAATTTCATACATTATGGGTGAGTGGTTGGCGTGGTAATGAGTAGATAAATAAATAAATTCTTCCCATCTTTACGAATCTTCCGTTGTGTGTATTTTCTTTAATCAGTCCTGACTGGCACTCCAATTAGGATGTGCTCTAGAGCAGAGAGAGAGAGCCTACTCCCCTGTTCCATCGACACCTGTCTCATTCTGCCTTTTTTTCCGTCATTCCCAAATGTGGACGTTTGGATTTCAAGACATACATAAACCCTGAGAGCACTGCCCAATTGTCTTAGGTTTTCCTCATTGACTGCCTGGTTTGGCGCAGAGTGGGTCGAAACTTCTGTGAATGGAGCGCGCGAATATTTGCATTAAGTGAACATTTGCCAGTAATCCACTCCATTTCTTTTGGAAGTTCTGCATGTTTCAAAAAATGTTTCACAATGTAAAAAGTCGATGAAAATAGAGTAGTCCAAGTAAAAAAAGCGTAATTTCATCCGCTGATACTATTTCAAGTAGACATAAAACTGAAGTAATGATAGGTACTGAGGCTCATTCTCTCACAGCTGTAAAACCACAAACGGGGAAGGGGGAGTGCATGGGTGAGCCATTCTGGGGAAAATCAGGGCGGAGTGGTTTCGATTTTATTACAATTTGAGGATTATAATTTGGAATTATGTCTGTTTGCGAAAATGATAACTCAAAAACTGTTAGAGTTAGAGGGATAAAATTTGTATGTGCATCTTCTGGCACATAATTTTGTAGTGGATTTTTTATCAAATTTGGAAAATCCATCTACGGAAGTCTGTCTGCATATCTGTCCGAGGTCATGTGAACACTATAACTCAAAACTTGAATAGCTAGATGGATAAATTAAGTACACAGTAGTTTTGTCATCAAGGAATGTGGTGGTTCATATCAAAAGCTTTTGGACCATCCATCGAAGGGTTGATTGTCTGTTATCTGTATAATTGTATATTTCTATCAAATTTTAGATAAAATCGACCTCAGTGTTCATCTAAAACACGGTAAAGCTAGATCCTGAATATCTAGATAGGATAAAATTTGGTGCACAGTTTTATAACTGTAGGAACGTATCAATGTTCGGGAGTAAATCTGTCAAAGGCTAATATCTGTTTGTAGTCTATAATTCCATATTTGTGAACACGATGACTTCTAAACCATATGGATAAGTGGAAAAATAGATATGTGTTCTTCTTTATCTTAATGGTAGATCTGTAACCAATTCTGGTTTCTAACTGCTGAAAAAAGGTTGTATATTCAGAGCTCTACGACCCAGAAAACGGGCGTTTTCTCTTTGTTTAGGAACAGTCCATGTTATTACGGCTCTCTGTATTTTTTCGTCACGTATGCGTTAGAGGATACGCGAAAGTTTTGGGGGAGACAACTCCCCTTGAGTATTTTTAAATTTCAGAATCAGCAGTACATACTTTGAATAGTATGCATTTTATAAAAATCTAACCATTTGTTCGAGTGCAGCTCTGAATTCTTACTGCTCTTTATATAATCTCACCTTTTATCTAAAAAAATTCTGCTCAAAGTTTCGATCAAAAGAAAAAAATGATTTATGCTATATCTTGTTGTTTTTTAAAATGTCCTCTTGTAGAAAGGTCGATGAATGCAGAGAGGGTATAAGCATGGCATAGGTGAAAGGGACCCGAATGAAAAATTTTCCACTATTTATCTCATTTTTATTCTCATTTATATTTCATGTTTATACTCAAGCTAGCCTAATTTTTTTTGAGTTTTCATGACTCAACGAGTTATGAGAAAAAATAATAGTAATTCATGTATGTAATAAATGAAATATTTGCTGAGAAAATACAAATTTTATTCGATTCATGCAACATAAAGCATTTGTGTTTTTTCGAGAGTATATTTATACGCGTATTTAGATATAAAAATAAAATTCAAATTTATGGTCTTATGTAACAAAAAACATGAGTTAAACTGTTAATTTGAGGGTTATTATTTATAAAGTGCTCGATATATAATGTAAAGTATCCAGATTTACATTAATTGTAAAATTCAGACTGACAATGTATAAATAATAAAAATAATCTGTGTGATGCATCTCGAGTGACCCTCAGCAAATTCAAAGTCACAGAGCCATTAGGCAAATTAATCTTCCCTTTGCAACGGAAAAATTTTTTGAATATCAATATAGTTTGGAAAATATCGTATACCGACGATGTAGTCGATATATAAGAATTTTCTATGTTATTACATGACGTGTCAAATAAAACCCGCTACACATAAACATTTTCCCTTTCTTTTGACCTAGCACTTATAACTGCACATATCGAACGATATATGAATGATTTTCTACTAAACCACCTCTTCGTCTATGTGCACAGTTTCAATAAAACGTCCCATATAGAAACCTTATGTAGGGCGTAATAACGACATCAAACCAATGTTTGGGCTTTTAGGATTAATGATAGAGATTTATCTTAAGTAAAAATAAAACCCAAATGTTGCCAGTTTGTGTTATGTTTCGAAAGCTAGCTCTAGAACCATGGTACTGTCATAGGATTTATATTCTTGCCTCTTTTCAATATAACTAAAATATAAGAATGAAGATAAATCAAACCAAGCAACTCAGTTATATATAAGGATGTTTATTAAGATTTTTTGATGCACTCGGAAAGAAATTCATCTTAGGTAGTAAGTAATGAACATACACAGAGATCTATAATTTAGCTTACCATATAGTTTGTATTCTCCTAACGGCTAAAACTAGTGAGCAGAGACCAGGCTGGCGAAAATTACGTGTAAGATATTGCATGGTAGCAACACCTGAAAGAATATTTATGAGTAACTTCTTTCATGCGTAATGAAGATTAATCTAAACAAAAATGAATCAAAAAAAATTAAACGTCTTTTCCTCATTTCCTAAATCTTATTTTCTCGTGTTATTGTCATTTTCTCATTTATTTTTTTACACATATCTTAACAATTAAAATTAAATACTAGATAATAATAATGCTTCCATCTTTTACAATGATCAGAATGATTCAGAAATGCATTTTACCCCATTCAGAAGAATTTTATAATTAGTATAATAAGGATTATTTTATATTTGGTTCTGGATTGAGAGGAATTTCTTCTGGGCATTGCAATTTATCATCAATTCAGCCTGAAAGACTTTAGCGTTTTGTGACCTTTGAAGAAAATAGTGTGATTCAATAAGTTAAATTGTTTTGCACACAACGATATTGAAGTTTAAAACATTGCAATACATCAGGAAATTAACAAAGAACTGTTCAATATTACTGAACCATTTTGAAGGAGATAATCAAATTAGAGGTACCAGTAAGAATATAATTCTGCATTTTATTAGAAGAAAGGTTTTGAAAAAATACAAAATAATGTTCAGTTATAAATTTCTGTTGCATAGTTCAAAATTAATTAATATTTTAATATAGTCATTCTCTAAGTGCACAGTACTTAGTCTAAAAAAAACCAACACATTACACGTAAAAAATGTCCGAGATCGGATAGTACTACATTTTGTATTACGTATGATAAGTGGACAACGTAAGATGTGATATTTTTACACTTGTAGAGGCTGTATCTAGATTAACTCTGGATTAGGCGTTTCTGCCCTGAGAGTCCACCATTAATCGTTTAAATGCAAAGAGTGAACTGCCTGGAACGAGGGCAACTAAACTGATGTTGGAATTCCGTAACCTAAGTGTCGAACTGTAGAATAATTAGCTAGCTTTATTTCTGACAAATTCTTCTGAGTTTGAATACCCTCTTGAAGCAAATAGTGTTAAGCTTCAATCAATATGTCAAAGCTTAATATTATTAACTCTCAAACGTTCTTCGATAGATTTCCCGTCAAAAATACTTCTAAACAACATGTCCACTGTGTAGAAGAGATTCTGTCTAAGTGTCAGAAACAAGATCAAAGACTTTTAGACATAATTCTTAAAAATAAGTTGTATCAACAAATCTAATCTAATTTCGCGGGCATTTTCTGATTATGAAAACTGGGAGTTAAGTAAACTATGTGTTCAAATATAAAGACAATTAAAAAATATTAGTAGCAATTGCTGTCAGCCATTTAGAAACACTGTTAAGAGATAACCTCAGTTCTTAGTAGCCTATTTTTCATAAAAAAGAAATTCTAAATTTCTCTCATATTTTTATATTTAATGCCTATTAAATCCTATTTTTTGTTGTTTTTTGAGCAATTATTTCAATTACTAAAGAAAATTTCCATTTTAGCTAAATTTTAAGATATAAAAGTTTTTTTACTAATTAACTTTGATATTTTGGCCTTCTCTCATTCTTATTTATGCATAGTTATTTATTTTTTAATGGTAGATCTGCTATGAGACTGAAATTATTTTATTAAAGAAATTCTTGCTGGGTTAGATCTAAAATAAAAAATTCTAAGATAATGATAATAATAATAAAGATAATAATAAAAAATAAATATTTGAATATCATTTATACCTGCATCACATTTGAGGATGCTATAGATTATAATATAGGATGGATTTCACATACATATTACATGCATAGCTGAATTAAATAAAACGGATGTTAAATATAAAACTATTACTTTCTTAGGTTCCAAAATTGGTTTTATTAGGTTTGACCATTTCCCCAATATCTGACAAAAAAGTGAAGTGGTATCCAATGTATTAAATGCATGATAATTGCGTCACTCATATCCGACTGATTAAAACTGGATGCACATCCTGGATTATTCAATGCTTAAAAAATATCAAAAATGCCGTCACTATTTTTTGACGCATTACTTTTGGTTAGATTATAAACTGGCATGTGTAATTGTGTAGTCCAACCCAAACGCAATGTATTGAAAATTGTTCAGTAATATAAAAGCCTTTCCAAGGATTCTTTCAAACTCCTTGCTTAAAAGAAAATTATTCATTTTTTTAATTTGATAAAACTGCACTTCAAAAATTTTTTTTCGAGCCCTGATCATTCCTTTGATTCTTATGTAAATCGATCTCTAAAATCCAAAAAGGCCCCTTGCCTTGCACCCATCGTTTTTCGGGAAGCCCCCCCTATTTGTATCACTGTCTAGTAATTTATGCCATGAATTTGATTTGAGAGGAGGAGAGCAATTTAACCATTATATGTCTCTGAGGGGCTACAGAGGTAAAAAGTTCTAAATATGAACATTTGTAGCAAGGGGGGGAGATTTGGAGTTTTCCCTTCTAACCAACAAAATCAATAAAATTATACATATTTCATGTTTTTTCTGACAATTTTTCATTTATTCTCTACATATTCCAGCTTCCAGTAACCCCTCCCCTTCCTCACCCAAACACCTAAATAATAAAAAATATATAGCAAACAATTTTGGCTACAAAGCAGGTGAGGGAGAGGTGGAAGCCCCTTACAAGAAAGTCTGAAGATTCACTGTACAACATTGCCAGTTCATTACTATTTTATCACTGATTCTGTAATTTTATGGCCATCAATCTCGATTTGGAGGGGGGGTGAGATAGTTACACATCATTAAATAATAAAAATATAATAAATAATAATAAGATAGTATAATATAAAATATAATAAAATGTAATTTACCTCCTTAGTACCTTCATCTGGGTATCCTCTTGTACCCTGAGTAAAGGACTTTTCGTACCAATGACCAAGCAATATTCGCCCATGCTCGCATTCCACTTCCCTGAAAATCTCCTCCTCGAACTCTGAAATCCTTGATGGAACCGTTCCCGTGCTTCATCCAGAAACTGCCTCACAAATTTTCAGGAAAAGGCAGCAGTGTGAGTGAAGCGTAACTTTACGTGAGCATTAGTTGCAACACATGGCTTGTACATGACAGTCAAATTCCTCACACATGCAACATAATAGTCCTTTTGCTACCCAAAGTTCATACACACGTTTTTGAATGCAAGCCATGCTCTTTTTTCTTGATTCAGGTGTTTCATAAACGTTGAATCTTAAAAGCTGTCTGTCAAGCTAAACGAAAATTCTTCCTTGATTTTAGCCTACCAAGAAGAGAAATTTAGTTTTCAAAAGTTAAATCCATCAATTGTCTTATCATGGCTTTCACAACTGTTTGATCAACTGGAGTTTGATGCATAAAGGGACAACCTGTGTAGTGAACTCCAAACTTTATTTTATATAATTTTTATTTATTAAAACAGTAGATAAAATAGATAGCAACGTTGTACAGTGAATGTTCCAACTTTCTTGTGAGGGCTTCGAACCCTCCCCCTCAACTGCTTTTTGCCAAAAATTGCTATATATTTTAATTTGGGGTGTTTGGGTATGAAGGGGCGGGGCCTGAAGAAATAGAAAAATTCAACTCTAGATTAGAACTTTCTCCTGTAGTCCCTTAGAAGACATTTAACGGTGAAATAATTCTTCGCCCTCCAAAACAAATTCATGGCTAGCTGAAAATTTCCGGAACAGTGATAAAAAATAGGGGGGGTCCTGAGAAAACGGTGGGTGATGGGAAAATGGGGTCATATTCGTATTCAGGGATCATTTTACATAAGAATTTAGGGATGGAATGGGGCGATTTTGCAGAGCAGTGTAATTTTCTTGAATGCTGATATAATTACAACTATTATTATTTTCAAATTATGTAGTGATATTGTCATCTGGTAATTGTTATTATGTATACAACGATTTCCACATTGACCAAACTTATATCTGTCGAAATTGGTTGATACTGGTCATCCATCTGCGACATCAAAACACACAAACGCATATCCATTTTCATCATTAATAAAGATCAAACATAGGGTATGGCGTGTCGAGTCTGAGCCATGAATTTTCTGAAAACGTCGGAGAGAACATAATAATAAATTTTAGTATTAATATGTATATATAATTATCAAGCCTTATTACAGTTACAGAGAAGAGTACAAATGGTTACAGCGTAGATAACAGTGGTGTAATGAAGAGAACGCCGTTCCGGATTGTCTTTTTTTCACGAAAATAAAGAGATAATTCTTAAAACGTACTTAAAACAGCACGATTTCTGTCACCGACAATGCTTTTCTGGGACTGCACCACTGATAGATACAGCATCACAAGTTTATCGCATGTAGCAAGGGGCCTGTGGTAGGTGAACACATAGGTTATTTTTAAAAACCTCCAATGGTCCATAAAAAGACAAAGTAGAGGACAAAAAATGATTTTTTTTTTTAAAAGTTATGTACAAGAATGGTTACTTTTCGACATAATAGGCAGTAAGATTCTGCATTTGTCATAATGTTAGATCCGAACTCATTCTCTTTTCTAAAGAACGTTTCCCTTCTAGGGACATGATCACTAACGTTTATTGAAGCTCCTCATTTTCTTTATTTTATCATTGTGTAGCAATTAAAAAATTAATTTTTTATCAAAAGTTATGCTAAAAAGAAATGGTTACTTTCATTACGAATAGCAAAAGTAAGATTGCTTGTAATGTCGAAATGTTAGACCAGTCTCCCCTTTCGAAGAATCCACCAGGGACATGAGATCATCTTAACGTTGCTGTTTCTAGTTCCCATTTTTCTTTATTTTATCTTTAAAATGTGTAAGAGCAATTAAAAATTAATTTTTTATCAAAAGTTGTACAAAATGGTTACTTCCGAATAATAGCAGTGAAGATCTGGTATTTGTCATATCTGTTAGACCAGGTTTCCATCTCTTTCGAAGAACGCTCCACCAGGGACATGAGATCGGCCTTTAACGTTGCTTTGACTAGTCTCATTTTTCTTTATTTTTCTTTAAATTGTGTATAAATTAGAAATTAATTTTAATCAAGCTATGTTACAAGAATGGTTACTTTTCGACATAATAGCAGTAAGATCCTGGCTATCGTCATATCGTTAGGACCAGGTTTCCATTCCCCTTTGAAGAACATTTCCACCAGGGACACAGATCGCCCTTAACGCTGCTTTGAAGCTCCCTACTTTTCTTTATTTAAATTGTAGGCAATTAAAATTAATTTTTTTTATCAAAAGTTATGTACAAAATGGTTACTTATTAATATCAGTGAAGATTCTGCATTTGTAATATCGAAATTCAGGTTCCATTCCCTTTTCGAAGAACTGCTCCACCAGGGACATGAGATCGGCCTTAACGCTTAAGCCCTCTCATTTTTCTTTATTTTATCTTAAATTGTGTAGGATAACAATTGACATCCTTTATCAAAAGTGTACAAGCATCGGTTACTTTCGACATAATAGCAGTGAAGATCTGTAATTCGTCACTATCGTTAGACCAGGTTCATTCCCCTTTCTGAAGAACGTAATTCAGGGCACCATGAGATCGGCCCACTGTCGTTACTTAAGTCCTCATTTTTCTTATTTTATCTTGTAAATGTGTAGGCAATAAAAATTAATTTTTTTATCAATAGTTATGTACAAGAATGGTTTACTTTCGACATAAAGCAGTGAAGATTCTGGCATTTGTCTAAGTATGTTAGAACAGGCTCCACTTTTCGATGAACGTTCTCACCCAGGGACGATGAGATCGGCCTTCACCGTTGCTCTTGAAGCCCTCATTTTTTATTTTATATTTAAATTGTAGTAAATTAAAATTACATTTTTTTTATCAAAAGTTATGTACAAGAATGGTTACTTTTCGACATAATAGCATGCAAGATTCTGGTACTTCGTCATATCGTTAGACCAGGTTTCCATTCCCCTTTCGAAGAAAATTTCCACCAGACATGATCAATTATATCGGCCTTGCACGTCTTGAAGCTCCTCATTTTTCTTTTATTTTATCTTTCTGTGTAGGTAAATTAAAAATTAATTTTTATCAAAGCTTATACAAAAAATGGTTACTTCGACATAATATCTGAGGAAGATTCTGGATTCTGTAATCGTTAGACCCATTTCCCTTCTCTTCGACAAATCAGTTTCCCACCAGGGACATGAGATTCCTCTTAACGCGCTTTGAAGCTCCTCATTTTCTTATTTTATCTTTTAAATGTGTAAGGTAAATTAAAATTAATTTTTTATCAAAAAGTTATGTACAAAGAAATGGTTACGTTTCATTCACAATAGCAGTCGAAGATTCGCAATTTGTCATACCGTTAGACCAGCTTCATTCCTCTTTCGAAGAACGCTCACCAGGAGCATTGATCGGTCTTAACGCTGCTTGAAGCCCTCATTTTTTTCTCTTATTTCATCTTTAATTGTGTAGGCAATAATGGTAATCTTTTTTATCAAAAGTTATGTACAAAATGGTTACTTTTCGACATAATAGCAGTGAAGATTCTGGTAATTTGTCATATCGTTAGATACTTGGTTTCCATCTCCCCTTCGGAAGAATCAAGTAATCCAGGGACAATGAGATCGGTCTTAAGTGCTGTTTTGAAGCTCTTTCATTTTTCTTTATTTTATCTTTAAATTGTGTAGGCAATTAAAAATTAATTTTTTTATCAAAAGTTATGTACTGGTTACTTTTCGACATAATAGCAGTGAAGATTCTGGCATTTGTCATATCGTTAGACCAGGTTTCCATTCCCCTTTCGAAGAACGTTTCCACCAGGGACATGAGGTCATCGTGCCTTGAAGCTCCTGCTCTTCTTCATTTTATCTTTAAATTGTGTAGGCAATTAACACATTTTATCAAAAGTTATGTACAAAAAATGGTTACTTTTCGACATATAAAGTGAAGATTCTGGCATTTGTCATATATCGTTAGACCAGGTTTCCATTCCTTTCGAAGAACGTTTCACCAGGGACATGAGATCATTCAACGTTGCTTTGAAGCTCCCTCATTTTCTCATTTTATCTTAACGGTAGGGCAATTAAAAATAATTTTTATCAAAAAAGTATGTACAAGAAATGGTTACTTTCGACATATAGCAGTGAAGATTTGGCTATATTGTCAATCGTTAGACCATCTTTTCCATTCCCCCTTTCGAAGAACGTTCCACCCAGGGACATGAGATCGGCCTCAACTGTTCTTGAAGCTCCCTTATTTTTTCTTTATTTTGTCTCTTTAAACTGTGTAGGCAATTAGAATTAATTTTTTTTATCAAAAGTTATGTACAAAATGGTTTACTTTTCGACATAATAGCAAGTGAAGATCTGCATTTGTCATAATCGTAGTAACTAGGTCTTCCCTCTTTGAAGAAGAACTGTCCACCCAGGGACATGAGATCTACCTTAATCTGCTTTGAGTTTTCTACCTTTTCTTTATATTTAATATCTTTAAATTTGCAGGCAATTAAAATTAATTTTTTTATCAAAAGTTATGTACAAGAATTGGTATGCTACTTTTCTGGACAAATAGCAGGAAGATTCTGGCATTTGTCATATTCGTTAGACCAGTTTCCATCCCCCTTTCTGAAGCTACTATCCATTCAGGACATGAGGTCTACCTTTAACTCTGCCTCTGAAGCCCTATTTTTCTCATTTATCTCTTTAAACTTGTGTAGCCGCAATTAATTACCTAAAAAGTTATGTACAAAAAAATGGTTTACTTCTTCACATAATAGCAGGAAGATTCTGCATTGTATATCGTTAGACCAGGTTCCTCCCCTTTGGAAGAACGTTTCCAATTAGGGACATGAGATGGTCAATTTAACGTTTCTTTGAAGCTCCCTAGTTTTCTCTTTATTTTATCTTTAAATTGTGTAGGCATACTTAAAAATTAATTTTTATCATCAAAAGTATTACAAGCATGCGTTACTTTGAATAATAGCAGTGAAGATTCTACATTTGTCATAATTCGTTAGACCATCTTTTCCATTCCCTTCGGAAGAAATCTGTTCACCAGGACATGAGATCGGCCTAACGCTGTTGTTGAAGCTCCTCATTTTCTTCTTTTATTTTGTCTTTAAATTGTGTAGGTCAATTAAGAATTAATTTTTTATCAAAGTTATGATAAAAATGGTTACTTCGACATAATACAGTGAAGATTCTGCACTTGTCAATATCTGTTAGACCAGGTCTCCCATTCCCTCCGAACGCTCACCTAGGGACATGAGGATCGGTCTTTACCGTTCTTGAAGCTCCCTATTTCTTTCTTTCATCTTTAAATCATGTGTAGGCTAAATTAAAAAATCTAATTTTTTTATCAAAAGTTACCAAGAATGGTTACTTCTTCGACATATATGAAAGTGAAGATTCCAGTATTTCGTCATAATGCTAGACCCAGGTCCGATTCCCTCTTCAAGAACGTGCTTCCACCCAGGGACCATGAGATCCAATCGCTACGTTTCTTGAAGCTCCCTCATTTTCTTATTTCATTCTTTAAAAGTGTAGATAAAATTATTTTTATCTAAAAGTTATGTGCAAGAATGGTTACTTTCGATATAATAGCAGTAGATTCTGGTATTTCTATACTCGTTAGAGACCAGGTTCATTCCCTTTCAAGAACGTTTCACACAGGACATTCGAGATCGGCCTAACTGTTGCTTTGAAGCTCCCTCATTTTTTCTTGGCTTTCTTGATAAAAAAATTAATTTTTAATTGCCTACACAATTTAAAGATAAAGTAAAGAAAATGAGGAGCTTCAAAGCAACGTTAAGGCCGATCTCATGTCCCTGGTGGAAACGTTCTTCGAAAAGGGGAATGGAAACCTGGTCTAACGATATGACAAATGCCAGAATCTTCACTGCTATTATGTCGAAAAGTAACCATTCTTGTACATAACTTTTGATTAAAAAAATCATTTTGTCCTCTACTGTTGTCTTTTTTATGGACCATTGGAGGTTTTAAAAAAATAACCTATGTAGTTCACCTACCACAGGCCCTTGCTACATGCGATAAACTTGTGATGCTGTATCTATCAGTGGTGCAGTCCCAGAAAAAGCATTGTCGGTGACAGAAATCGTGCTGTTTTAAGTACGTTTTAAGAATTATCTCTTATTTATTTTTCGTGAGAAAAAAAGACAATGCCGGAACGGCGTTCCGTCTTCATTACACCACTGGTATCTACGCTGTAACCATTGTACTCTTCTCTGTAACCACTGTAATAAAGAGCTTGATAATTATATATTACATATTAATACTAAAAATTTATTATTATGTTCTCTCCACGACGTTTTCAAGAAAATTTCATGGCTCAGACTCGACCTACGCCTACCCTATGTTTATCTTTATTAATGATGAAAATGGATATGCGTTTGTGTGTTTGCTGATGTCGGTGCAGATGGATGAACCCAGTATCAACCAATTTCGACAGATATAAGTTACGGTCAATGTGGTAAATCGGTTATTATGCATAATAACAGATTACCTACATTGACCAGAGCATATACATAATTTGAAAGGCAATAATGGTGTGATTATATCAGCATTCAAGAAAATTACACTGCTCTGCATGAAAATCGGCCCCAACACCATCCCTGCAAATTCTTATGTAAAATGATCCCCTGAATACGAATATGACCCCCATTTTGTCCCATCACCCACCGTTTTCTCGGGACGCCCCCCCCCCTATTTTTATCACTGTTCGGAAATTTCATAGCCATGAATTTGTTTTGGAGGGCGAAAACGATTATTTTAACCGTTAAATGTCTTCTAAGGGACTACAGAAGTGAAAGTTCTAATC
Organism: Araneus ventricosus; assembly: GCA_013235015.1. Classification (NCBI taxonomy): domain Eukaryota; kingdom Metazoa; phylum Arthropoda; class Arachnida; order Araneae; family Araneidae; genus Araneus; species Araneus ventricosus. The sequence continues at coordinate 292,346 of BGPR01000987.1, read as the reverse complement.
TAGAGGTGAATTTTCTACATATTCCAGCTTCCAGGCCCCCCCCCCCCCTCTTACCCAAACACCCCAAATAATAAAAATATATAGCAACAATTTTGGCTAAAAGCAGGTGAGGGGGAGAGGTTCCGAAGCCCTCACAAGAAAGTTTGGAACATTCACTGTACAACGTTGCCGCTCTTTATTTTTATCACTGTTTTTAATAAATAAAATTATTATATAAAAATAAAGTTTGGAAGATTCACTACACAGCGTTGTCCCTTTTGCACATCAAACTCGGATTGATCAAACAGTTTGTGAAAGCCATGGATAAGACAGGTGATGGATTTAACTTTTTGAAAACTAAATTTCCTCGTCTTAGTGAGGCTAAAATCAAGGAAGGAATTTTCGTTGGCCCCCCAGATTAGACAGCTTTTTAAAGATTCAACGTTTATGAAACACCTGAATCGCAAAGAAAAACGAGCATGGCTTGCATTCAAAAACGTGTGTATGAACTTTTTGGGTAGCAAAAAAAGTGACTATTATGTTGCTCATGTCGAGGAATTGCTGTCAGCGTACAAAGCCATGTGGTGCAACATGTCACTTAAAGTGCTTTACCTTCACTCACACCTGGCCTTTTTCCCTGAAAATTTATGAGCAGTTTCGGATGAACACGGGGAACGGTTCCATCAAGGCATTGCTCAGTTCGAAGGAGATTTTCAGGGAAGTGGAATGCGAGCATGGGCAGAATATTGCTGGTCATTGGTACGAAAAACTTTTACTTCAGGGTACAAGAGGAGCACCAGATGAAGGTACTAAATTGTAAATTACATTTATTATATTTTATATTATATTATCTATTATTATTTATTATATTTTTATTTTTAAATTTAAGTGTTAACATAATCCTCACCCCCCCCCCCTCCAAATCGAATTGATGGCCATAAAATTACAGAACAGTGATAAATATAATGAACGGCAATGTTGTACAGTGAATCTTCCAAACTTTCTTGTAAGGGCTTCCGGACCTCTCCCCCTCACCTGCTTTTAGCCAAAATTGTTGCTATATATTTTTATTATTTGGGGTGTTTGGGTGAGGAAAAGGGGGGGTGCTGGAAGCTGGAATATGTAGAGAATAAATGAAAAAATTGCGAAAAAACCCCAGAAAAACCGATAATTTTTATTGATTTTGTTTAGTTAAAGGGGAAAATACCCCCAAATCTCCCCCTCCCTTGCTACAAATGTTCATATTTTAGAACTTTTTACCTCTGTAGCCCCTCAGAAGACATATAATGGTTAAAATAATGCTCTCCCCTCCTTCAAATCAAATTCATGGGCATAAAATTACCGAACAGTGATACAAATAGGGGGGGGGGCTTCCCGAGAAAACGGTGGGGGATGGGGCAAAAAGGGGGGCCTTTTTGGATTTAGGAGATGATTTTACATAAGAATCAAAAGGAATGGTATCAGGGCTCGAAAAAAAAAATTTTTGCAGTGCAGTTTTATCAAATTAAAAAAATGAATAATTTTTCTTTTTAAGCAAGAGTTTGAAAGAAATTATCCTTGGAAAGGCTTTTATATTACTGAACTGGAATTTCAATAATTTCGTTTGGGTTGACCTACATTAAAATTACGCGCGAGTTTATAATCTAAAAAAGTACCGTTCAAAAATATGACGGCATTTTGATATTTTTAAGCCATTGAATAATAGGAACATTGGTTGCATCAGTTTTAATCAGTCAGATTAAGAGTGACTGCGATTATTCCCATGCATTTAATACTAACTAACCATCACTTTTTTGCAGATATTGGGGAAATTTCCGAAACCAATAAAACCAATTTTGGAACTCTTAATGAAGGTAACAGGATATTTTATATTTAAATCCTATTTATTTATTCATTAGCATGTGTAATATGATATTAATCATCCTATATTATAATTATAGCATCCTCAAATGTGATAGCAGGTATAAATATGATATAAATATTTATTTTTATTATTATCTTTATTATTATTATCATTATCTTTAGAATTTTTATTTTAGATCTAACTCCAGCAAGAATTTCTTTAATAAAATAATTTCAGTCATCTCAATAGCAGATCTACCATTAAAAAATAAATAACTAGTGCATACAAATAAAAAGAGAAGGCCAAAATATCAATTAATTAGTAAAAAAAGCTTTTATATCTTAAAATTTAGCTAAAAATGGAAATTTTCTTGGTAATTGAAATAATTGCTCAAAAACAACAAAAAAATAGGATTAATAGCATTAAATATAAAATATGAGAAAAATTTAATTTTTTATGAAAAATAGTTTCATAAAATTGAGTTATCTCTTAACAGTGTTTCTAAATGTTGACAGCAATCTTCTACTCAATATTTTTATTAATATTCTTTATATTTGAACACATAACTGTAACTCCCAGTTTTCATATCAGAAAATGCCCGCGAAATTAGATTAGATTTGTTGAACACAATTATTTTTTTAACGAATTATGTAAGGAAATAGTCTTTGATCTTGTTTCTTGACACTTAGAAACAGAATCTCTTCTAACAGTGGACATGGTTTAGAAGTATTTTGACGGGAAACCCTATCGAAGAACGTTTTGAGAGTTAACAATATTAAGCTTCGAAATGATTGATTTTGTAGCTTAACACATATTGCTTGAAGTTATTCTGAAATAGATTCCGAAGAATTTCAGAGAAATAAGCTAAGTTAATTATTCTACTTCAGTTCGACACTTAGTTACGAAATTCCAAATCAGTTTATTGCCCTCGTTTCCACAGTTCGATTTTAACATTTAAGCAATTAATAGTGGACTCTGTGGCAGAAACATAACCTAATCAAGCAAGTTAATCACTAGATAACAGCCTCTATGTCTGTAAAAAACATTCACATCTTACGTTGTCCATATCAACGTTGTAATACATGTCGGTGCATCTCCGACTCGGACATTTTTACGTGTAATGTGTTGGTTTTTTTTTTAGACTAATCAATGTTGTTGCTGTGGAGAATGACTATATTAAAAATATTAATTAATTTTAATGTTCAGCACCACATGGTGAAATTTATAATAATTTGAACATTATGTATTTTTTAAAACTTACTTTCTTTCTAATAAATGCAGCAAAAGTTATATTCTTACTACAAATCCTAATTTGATTATTCACGTTCAAAATGGTTCAATAATATTTTGAACACTCTTGTTTAATTTCTGATGTATTGCAATGTTTTAAACTTAAATATCGTTTGTGTGTGCAAAACAATTTAACTCATTAATCACACTAAATTTTCTCAAAGAGCACAAAACGCTGTGTCATTCGAGCTAAAATTGATAATTGCAATGCCCAGAAGAAATTTCTCCAATCCCGAAGCCAAATATAAAATAATCACTTTATTATACAATTATGAAAAATTTTCTGAATGGTGAAAAATGGCAGTATTTCTATGCGATTTCCTGTCATTGTAAAAATGGAAGCATTATTAGTTATCTAGTATTTAATTTTAATTGTTATGATATGTGGTAAAAAATAAATGAGAAAATGCACGAAAAACACGAGAAAATAATTTAGGAACATAGAAAAGACGTTTAATTTTTGATTCATTTTTCGTTTGAATAATTCTTGCACGATAAATGAAAAGTTACCATAAATATTCTTTTCAGGTGTTGCTACCATTGCAATATCTTACGTAATTTTCGCCGCCTTGGTACTCTGCTCGGTTATTGTAGCCGTTTCCAGGGAGATACGTAAACTATATAGGTAAGCAAATTATAGATCTCTAGTGTACATACTTACCACCTACGATAGATTTCTTTCCGATGCATCAAAAAATCTTGTAAAACATCATATATGATAACTGGGTGCTTGGCTTTTGATTTATCTTCATTCTTATATTTTAGTTATATTGAAAAGAGGCAAGAATATACAGCGCTATGAATAGTACTACAAATTTCTTATGTTTTCGAAACACCAACACAAACTGGCAACATTTGGGTTTTTTTATTTACAAGATAAATTTATCATAATCTAAAGCCCAAAACATTGTTTGATGTCGGTTATTACGCCCTATAAAGGTTTACTATAGTGGACGTTTTATTGAAACTGTGCGCACTGAGCGAAGAGTGGTTTATAGAAAAATCATTACATATATCATTCGTGTGCAGTTATAAGTGACTAGGTCAAAAGAAAAGGGAAAATGTTTTAATGTGTAGTTGTTATTTGACACGTCATGTCAATAACAAGAAAATTCATGTATATCGACACATCGTCAGTATACGATATAAGCTTCAACTATATTGATATTCAAAATTTTCCCGTTGCGAACAGGGGAAGATTAAGCTTGCTAATGGCTCTTGGCTTTGAATTTCTGTGAGGTCCTCTGAATGCATCACACAGATGTACTTGTGTGTTTATAATTGTCAGTCGCTGAATTTTAAATTAATGTAAATCTGGATACTTTTAACCATTATATCGACACTTTTATAAATAATAACCCTCAAATTAAATCATTTAACTCATGTTTTTTGTTAGCTAAGACCATAAATTTAGCAATTTTATTTTTATATCTTAAATACGCGTGCATAAATACTATCGAAAAAAGCAAATGCTTTGTTGCATGAACGAATAAAATTTGCTTTTTCTCAGCAAAATTATTTCGTTTATTAATATTGAATAAATTACTATTATTTTTTTCATAAGATCTCGTGAGTCATAAAACTCAAAAAGAGGGCTACTTTATTGCTAAACATTGAAATATAATGAGATAAAAATGAGATAAATAATTGGAAAATTTTTTCATTCGGGGTCCCCTTTCACCTACTACACCAACTGCCTCTTGTCTTTAATCCGACCTTTTTCACAAGAGGACATTTTAAAACAACAAGAATAGCATAAATCATTTTTCTTTTGACTTGGAAACTTTGAGCAGAATTTTTACGATAAAGGGGTGAGATTATATAAAGACAGTAAGAATTCAGAGCTTTCTGCACTCGAAACAAATGGTTAGATTTTTATCAAAATACGTACTATTCAAAGTATGTACTCATCGATTCTGAAATTTAAAAAAATACTCCAGCGGGAGTTGTCTCCCCAAAACTTTCGCGTATCCACTCTAACGCCGTGACGAAAAAATACAGAGAGCGGTAATAACATGGACAATTTCCTAAAACAAGAGGAGGAAAACGCGCCCCGTTTTCTGAGTCGTAGAATGCTGAATATACAATATTAACCCCTTTTTTTCAACCGATTGAAACCAGAATTGGACACAGATCTACCATTAAGATAAGAAGAACACATATCTATTTTTCCATATCCATATGGTTTAGAAGTCATCGTGTTCACAAATATGCGATTATATAGACCGACAGATAGTCAACCCTTTGACAGATTTACTCCAGACATTGATACGGTCCTACATTTCTGATTATAAAACTGTGCACCAAATTTTATCTATCTAGATATTCAAGTTCTAGCTTTACCGTGTTTAGATGAACACTGAAGACCGATTTTGTCTAAAATTTGATAGAAATATGCAATTATACAGACCAACAGACAATCAACCCTTCGATGGATAGGGTCAAAACTTTGATATGGACCTACATTCATGATGATAAAACTACTGTGTACCAAATTTTATCCATCTAGCTATTCAAGTTTTTGAGTTATAGTGTTCACATGACCTCGGACAGATATGCAGACAGACTTCCCGTAGATGGATTTTGTCCAAAATTTGATAAAAATCCTACAAATTATGTGTGAAGATCACATACCAAATTTTATCCCTCTAGCTCTAACAGTTTTTGAGTTATCGTTTTCGCAAACAGACATAATTCCGAAATTGTAATCCTCCAAAATTGTAATAAAATCGAAACGGTCCTCCCGCCCTGATTTTCCCAGAATGACTTCCACCCATGCACTCCCCTTCCCCGTTTTGTGGTTTTTGCTTCTGTGAGAGAGGCTGAGCCTCCTAATTGCCTATCGTACTTCAGTTTTATGTCCTACTGCGCCGAAATAGTATCAAACCGGATGAAATTGCAACTTTTTTTACTTGGACTACTCTATTTTTCATCGACTTTTTACATTGACGAAACGTTTTGGTATACTGCGTTCCAAAAAAAGAAATGGAGTGGATTACTGGTAAATGTTCCGCTTAATGCCAAATATTCGCGCGCGCTCCATTCCACAGAAGTTCGACCGCTCTGCGCCAAAACAGGCAGTCAATGAGAAAAACCTAAGACAATTGGAGCGGTGCTCTCGAAGTTTGGAAAACCAACCATCTTGAAATCCAAGCGATCCATTTGGAATGACGGAAAAAAAAGGCGGAAATGAGACTGGTGTCGATGTGTGGAACGGGGAGTAGGCTCTCCTGCTCTAGAGCACATCCTAATTGAGGTACTTGATCAGGACTGATTAAAAGAAATACACACAACGGAAAATTCGTAAAGATGGGAAGAATTTATTTATTTATCTACTCATTACCCACGCCGAACCCACTCACCCATAATGTATGAAGTGTTATAACGGTCGGCGGGGAAAAGCATAAAGAAAAAGTAATACATTGTATAAACAGGCAACAAATACAGAAATACAGATACAACCTATATAAACATAACAAGTACAATAAAACGGAAAATACAATAAATAGAATAAAATAACAAATAAAGACAAATAATAAAATATAATAAGTACAATAAAATAACAAATGCAGAATAAAACGACAATCCTCAAAAATAATATATGTAAAATAATTAATAGACTTATATTCATACAATATGAAATACAGAAGCATCAAATATTGTCTATTCGGGTGGAGGAACCACAAAAACAACGTCAGAAAAAACCTTAAAAGTAAGTACAACTAAACTAATAAACAAATGTTCATTTAGTGAAAATCAATAATTAATTAATAATTTAATTAACTTTAATTATGATTAATATTTCAATTATTATTTATTTATTAATAATTAATTATTATTGATTAATTAATAATTAATTGTTATTCTTAATTACTTTTTAATTATTATTAATTAATTAATAATTAATTATTATTCTTAATTAATTTTTAATACTTATTAATTAATTAATAATCAATTATTATTCTTAATTAAGTTTTAATTATTAATTAATTCTTAATTAATTATTAAGAATGTTAATTAGATGGAAAGAATATCATGGGTATGTATCGCCAGGGGAGGAATATCCCACAATGTTCAATAACTCTTTATACTTACTTTTTCTATCCAAACAACTTAGGCCCACCGTGACTAACGTGTTTGGCCACGTGTTCGCGGTTGAGAAGCCGTCAGATAAGTATAACTAAACTAAACTAAGCTTGTTCTAGCTTCCTTGGTGGATTCAGTAATGGTAGCGTCGCTCTTAGCGTCCAGTTCCGACGACGGGTCGTACCCCAGTGAAACGGGGTGTCGTCGCATGTGCCTCTCGTAGTGAGGGTTATGATGCGGGGCCTCAGTGTCTGATGATGTCGTGTTGTCCGGTTATTCATAAAAACCTTTGCGGCTAGTGATGTTCCTCAGTGTCTGATGATGTCGTGTTGTCCGGTTATTCATGAAACACTTTGCAGCTAGTGATGTTACGGAGTTACTCTTTTGTGTAATCCCGACAATTTAAGATTTGATATTTGCACATTCTAAAATTTTAACCCCCGCACTTTCCAGCTCTTGATGATCAAAAATATATTTTTTTAAATATTTTTGGGGACTGTTGACGTTTAATGGTTCAGAGAAAAATTTATAATTTCTACCTTATAACAGTAGTTATCTTACAGTTCACTTATAAAAGTGATAATCAATATATCAGACCTTAAATTAAGATTTTCAAGTATTTTCCATTCCGCAGTTTCGTTTAATTGTTTTATATCATGTTCTGTTCTGTAGCATTATAAAAATTGCATTCAAATTTCTATTTAAAACAAATAAGCTTACAATTAATTTATAGTGAAAATTTAAAAAATATATATATCACATTTCTTTCTTAGTATTATAAGCAATTATTTACACAATTCTGCTGAAAGAACGCAGTACACAATATGTTATATTTTTAAAATATCCCCCTCGAATTTTCAAAATTTGCACTTTTAATGACTAAGTATTTACACTTTTAATGACTAAGTATTTGCACTTTTAATGACTAAGTATTTACATTTTTAATGACTAAGTATTTACACTTTTAATAACTAAGTATTTACACTTTTAATGACTATAATGATGAAGTGAAAACACCAAAAAGGTTTCTGTTAGATAAAGAGGCTTCTACTTTGGATTATAATGCCAAAGGCTGAACGTTGCTGCAATTTTTTTTCTCTCAAAATGTTGGTGAAAAATGTAAACAACACAAGGTCCTTGAGCAATTTAAGATACATGTTTCGATGGAATGCGAAACGTTCGACATGGAACTATGAAGTCTGAAGTATTAACTCCATTCGTTAAAAGCAAATAATTTTTTTAATGACATTGATTTCAACAAATCTGGAATTTCCTTGGAACAAAACGTTGAGCACTGATGATTTTAACCAAGAAATAATTTTTAAAAATTTTCATTGAAGTAATAATCTTAGCAGGAACATGTTTCACAGATTTAGCAATTCTTGGAGCCACAAAGAAAATTTCAAATGTTTGAAAGAGGAAAATAAATAAAATCAAACCCTTTTATATATTTTAAAATTACTCAGTATAACAAACAAGATCAAATTTATCGGGATTAAAATATTATTTCAACCTAAATCTTATTATTTCCTATTTAAACTTTGTCTTTCTACTATCACAACATTTTAACACTGAATCTAGTTCTATTAATAATATCCTGACACAAATGTACAGAATTTTTGAAAATATGATTTGGAGAAACATTAAGAAAGAATTTATGTGACATTAAATCCTAATATCACTTATTTTTATTGGTCATTTTAAAGAACAGAAACAAATGTTAAACGAAAGATAAAAAATCTTTCAACTCACAGAAATTAAAATTTCCAAAAAATTGAAATTTTGATATTTGAAATAGAAATTTTACACTTTAATTTTCACTTAAGTTACATTAATTTTCTAATCTTTTATAGAGTTCGTCTCGTTCCAAATCCGCCTGTGAGAGGATTCACCTAGAAGGATGAGCACAGGATGAAAAAAGACATCTCTGATCTTTGTATTTCTAGATAGTACAAAAATTTTCAAAATTTCTTTGTAAATAAAAAAGTATTTCGCAGGTTTTACGCTCGTTTTCTGATTCACTTTTATTTAACTTGGTTAGTTTGATAAGATGGTAAAGATGGAATTTTGTAATCGATTTTTCATTCACTTCCTGTTGTTCTGGAATTTTGTACACTTGTGTGATCTGGATGAAAATACACTAACTTAATATTTTCAAAACTCAATTATTAATTATTAATTGTACCAGAATTTTATTCCTTATCAGTGGCCTCACCTGGAAGTGAATATGAGAAAGAATTAATTTCAAGATTCTATAATATTTATAACAATAATTTCTAAATTGAAAACAGAAAATTTAATATTTTCAAAATTCATTTATTAATTGAATTAGAATTTGATTCCATATCAATGGCCTCACCTGGAAGTGAATATGAGAAAAAAATTAATTTCAAGATTCCATAATATTTATAACAATAATTTATAAATTGTAGACAAAAAATTTAATATTTTCATAACTCAATTATTATAAATTAAAATAATGTAATAATATAAATATGTAGCCCGATTATTTTGATACCAGTAACTGAAACTTCAATATCTGTCATAACGAAGGTATTGTTAAGCAGCAGCTTAGAAAAAATCTACAACAGATGACAGAACTCTAGCACGATGCGCCGTTAATTTCTTGCAAAAAAGTGCGGAAAGAGCCTCAATTAATCAATTTTCCGATTTTGGTACTAGTATCTTAGAGAAAGCAAGGAAATAATACTTTCAGCCAACATCTATATCAGAAAAAGTTTTATTCTCCTGTATTGTTACAAAAATTCACTCAGGAAATGATGCATGAAATGAGTGGTAAGACTGAATTAGGATGACTTAAGAGCAATTTAAGATACAACAAAAATTCTTTGAGATATATAGAGAAGTAGACAAGAAAAGCTATATTAGTGTATCTTAGAACAGACTGTCTCAATAGTTCGTTTACAAACTTTAAGGGGATGTCAGGTATACAGAAATAAGTCATTTTCACTATGAAATATGGCGCCACAAACGCAAAGGAGACTGCTACAGTGGACTCTTTGTCAAAGAACTAAATAAAAGACTATACAAGATAAAATGCGCAATTCATATTTAATGAAATGCAAATTTACTAAATTATTACTACTGCTAAGATATTACTAGATTAAATTACTCTTGAAAAGGCTACGTATGTTACTTGTATATTATATACTAGCCACTTACGGTGACCAGCTGGCTCGCCAATCTTGTACTAATAGCAATAAGGCAATTAAGGCTTACATTTTAAATATTACAATTTTTGTAAGCTGAAAGCAATAATTGCAATAAAGACAAAGAAATGAATTTGAAAACAAAAGCATTGAACAGTTTACTAGTATAAATGAATTTAAATTCTTTATACACAAAAAGAAAATGTACAGGATGTTTTTGCATCTAATGAACTTTGAGTCAATCCCTTATATTTAACTGTTAAAAAATGATTCTTTAAAAATGGAAAAGATTTTAATAAGTAACGAAAAATTTGAAGTTCAATAATTAAATTTCTGAGCAAAAAATTATTTACATATTAAAACTAATTAGAACTCAAAATAACTACAATAAAGTTTTTTCTGTGAAAAAAAGAGAATTGACTACATTTTATGAAAGGCAAAACTAAATTCATAATAACAATTTAAATCTAGTCAATAAAAGCAACCATTTATAAATAAAAAAATTATTGAATTAAAATACATGAAAAATAAACAAATCTTGAATAATTATTCTGCGCATAACAAGACAACAAACACACACTAAAAAATTGAATATCTATAAACTATAAAAGCACAAATTTTCACATAATAGCTAATAATAGCAAATGATAAAAAGTGACCTAAAACAGGCATACGTTTGGATAATATTTATTCTCTCTGTGGAGCAAGGTAAAATATAGAAACACACATCACCATTCAACAGTGTGCAGCCAATATTAATAAATAAGTTTAAGCTAATGACTACAATGAATAAAATAAAACCAAATTTACCATCCTAAAGCTATCTATTAGGCTTAATTAATCGCCGATAATAACATTGTGGAGAAAATTTTTTAAAATTTGAGAAACATTTAGATGAGGAGAGAATTTTAAAACTCAAAAGAAATATTTAAAAATTACTGAGAAAATAGCATTAGAAATATTTAAATCCAAAGTTTCCTTTTAGGTATGCAAAAAAGAGGGAGAAAAGATGAAGAAGTATTTGTTGACACTGACGAAGGCAAAATTCAGGCGAGACTCGAACCCGAGGCGAAAGAGTGGGAGAAAAATGTCTAACCATCGCGCTATCCAGTCCGTGCAGGAAGAAGTTTAAAGCAGTTGTGATGGAGTATAAAGAAAAAAGTTGGCGGGCAAAGAATGCTGAAAAGAGAAGAATTATTTATATAAAATTTATCTGGCGTGATTTTTAATATTAGGGAGATTTTCAAAGAATTTTTTTTGGTTAATTTTGGTTTAGAATAAACTCTTTAAGGCTAGAAGCTTAAGCGCATTTCTCAGATCAGTGTTAAAAATGTAAAACGTTCACCTTGCGAAAGGGGTCATGCTAATCTACTTCGTATCGTTCCAATTTTAGCATATGTACTACCGAAGCGATTACATCAATAATAATTTTGTTCTGAAGATACACGCGTCCATTACATCTACTACGTCAATTTCTACTGTCGCAACCAGCGACCTTAAAATTCCGATGACTTTAAATATTTATGAAAAATAGATATTATTTTCTACAACAATAAAACTTTTATCATTGGAAAGATAATTGTTTGCTCTTTAAAATGACATAAAAATTTCTTTGTCAATCAATTCATTCAGAAGTTATTGGCAAAATCGACGAAGTTTGGTTTAATTTTTAAATAATTTAAATTTGAATTCAATTTTTTAAAAAAAGTCTCCGAGGAGCACATCTTCAGCATCCAAAATATATCTCTGACAAATTTGATAGCTCTACGTTCTATTGTATCTTCTGTACACCGCCAACAGACACACAGAAATCATCTTTATTAATATTAGAGATAGGTTATATTTATATAGGTTAGCTTTGTTAACTGGAAAAAATTTGTCTGAGGGAGCTGACCATCCACTATGACTATGGTATTTATGAAAACAACAACGAAAAGCTATCTCGTGGAAAGTGGTAGAATTTATTTTTACCAAGCCGCCTTTGGCGCCAGCTGATTCGTGGATATTACTGGTTGAGAAAATTTTGTTTAAATCTTTCATTCGTAAATTTGTCTTAATGGTTCCCCTAGACGAGTATTTTTAAACTTGAAATTTTTATAAAAAAGTATTTATCTTATTATGTTTTAGAAGTCGTACTCCTGCTCTGTTCATTATGGAATGCACATGTCTAATTTTAGATCCCTGTCTTCTCACCTGAACTTTGCTTTAACACGTTCACGCCGGCATGTACCACCAATGGCTCGCAATAATATGTCCCATCAGGCGGCGCATTCCACCAGTGACTCGCATTAATATGTCCCATCAGGCGGCGTGTTCCACCAGTGGCTCGCACTAATATGTCCCATCAGGCGGCGTGTTCCAAAAGTGGTTCGCACTAATATGTCCCATCAGGAGGCGCGTTCCACCAGTGACACGCACTTGAATGCTTCATCAGTCGGTGCTTACCACCAACAATTTAGTTCGTTTAGTAACTATAAAAAAATTCCATAGAGGTGAAAATTAAAATAATGGAAATTTAACGTTCTGTATTATATACATAACTTATATAATAAATTCGATAATATAAACAATTGTTTATTTATTTCTATGTAATTTTTTAAAACATTTAAAACAAAGCGATTGCAAAAACATGATGGCAATAGTGGTAAAAATATAAAGAGAAGCAATGGTTAGCATTTCGGTAAAATTTCATTTTTCACTTTATTTCGGCGCCGCCCGATAAAGAAAAACGCTCATAGAGTAGCCCCGCATGGGAGAGAAACACGAATTGCAGCGCCGGCGTGAAAGGGTTAATCTGAATCGAAAAATAATTAAACTTCAATTAACTCGATAAGTTTCATGCTGAATAGAAATATGCTCATAAAGAATATAAGAATAGTCAGTAATCATTCAGTATCAAAATTTTTTTTACGTAATATGTACTTTTTGTTTACGTAATATTACATTTCTTACGTAATATCTCTGAGTATTTTAATAATTACTGCGCCATTAAAAAAATTCAGAATAGTACAGTGAAAAAACAAAGCTTCAATATAAAAGAGTGATAAGAGATTCAAAGAACAGCGGTGTTTATTGATGGCAAACTATCAAAATTTTCATTACTGCTTACTTCTGAGGCTGAGAAAAATTCAAAAATTTTCAAGAAAACATGCTTCTTCATAAAGAAACTTCCTCAATACCCAAAACATATGCAGAATCTCTCTCTCTTCATATCTTAGTTTTTAACAGTGGAAGACGGTTACGCAATAAAATAATTGAAGTAACAAAGAAAACTATTTGGATCTCATTACAAGAACAAAAAGTACTGTTATGCAAAATTATTCAGAATATTTCTAAAAAATCATTTTGAATTAATAAAACTAAAGAAAAAAATTTACGGCAAATTCGTATTACTGAAAAGATGTTTTTTTAAAATTTTAATATATATAAAATTTATTTTAAGCTAATATTTTTGGAAGTTAGTGTGGAAAAAATTACATCAAAATTTCGATTAATTTTTAATGTATTAAAATCCCAATTAAAACTTTTAAAAAATTCCCGAGGTCACACCCTTCAAAGTTTGCTTGTGGAAAATTTGGAAGCTTTGATAAGTAAAAAAGTTGGCCCTGTAGTAAGCCAACACAAAAACTTTTATTACGAGGGATACTGATTTTTAAAATGCCATTGATTAATATCACAGTCTGCAGAATTATTTATAGCTGTAGGCTTTGTATTAGATGAGAAACACGGATTTTGAGAGCAGAAATAATATACAGGATAATATTAATAATTGCCTCTTAATGAAATACTTAATTAAAAAGAATGTTCTGAAGGGGAGGCTTCATTTTGAACTTCGAAATAAAAAAAGAAAATATACCGGGCATTTTTATAAAATGAAAGGAATTCACTCCCAACTTGTAGTGCTTCTATCCAAATAAAAACAACTGCGTAATTAGGCATCTTTAAGGAATCATTTAAAAGGAAGCTAAGCATAGGTTAATTGAAATTTTCTAATAAAAGTGAGTAAAGAAGCTGCGAAACTACTGCGCGTGTGTGTGAAGCCATATCTATATCAAATTACCTAAAGCATGAGAATTGAGTTGTTTAAACACGATGTTTATTCACGGTTTTCCTTTTCTTACACAGTAAAGCTAAAATGTATTAAAAGGCTCACGATTTCTTATGTGGTGTGCGTCAACTCCACGTAAGTATATTATCGAGATTTGCCTTTAAAAATTTATTTTCATGAATTTCTGTGTGGATTTGCTTAGCATACTGAATTCAGATCGTAGTTTTATTCTTTGTCTTTAGTTAAGATTTAAGCATTTGATTTCCACATTCATTTATTATTCATTTATTTCTAAAGATTAATAAGCTCAATGGTATAGTATATGTATCTACATTATACAACCATCTTAATGTGTACGTAAATCGATCATTAACTCGATCACTGTGTCAATCTGATAATTTCTATGCTAATGCGACCAAGGAATATCATATCATTTACTAGCATCCGTTGACAGCCAACTTGGTCACTGGCAATAGTGACTGAGTTTCATTTCATTTGTATCTCTTATGCTTGATTTGATATTCATGGTTTTCTTAATAAAGTTATTTTAAACTTCAAACTGTGAGGGACATTAAAGGCGTATTATTATATTCTCCTTGCACTTTCTCAGTTCATTGTGTACATGAACGTCCCTAACAGCGACAAGTCATTGCACAGAATTGTCCGAGTCGCCTAGCACCTATTTGAACACTGTCACCAAAAACTTCACTTCATGCAAAACATGCAATTGATTCTAATTTTAAAACGTCGAGGTGACGTTTCATCACCAAACAGCTGGGATGAATTGCCTGGATTGAAAAAAGTGATAAAAGGAATTAAAAAATAGCAACCATAATCATTTAATTTACCGGATATGTTTCAAAATTAATTTAATACTATTTACATTTTGCAAAAATTGTTGAAATAAAAAAAACGAATTCGTTATATTACCAAAGAATGAAAATTGTTGAGAAATATTTGAATGGTTGAAAATATTAATTTTTTTAATATTTTATTTATTCAGTATTTAATATTACTTTAAATATTTTTTTAAAGAATAGAGAAAAGTTTTAACGCAATTCATTCGGTTTCATTAAAATGGTAATTTGAAGAATTTTTAGATGGTTTTAGAATTATGTTTGTGCAATATTATTTTCGTAAGTTCTTGCGGGAAAAATGTCAAAATTTTGCTTACTTTTAATTAATTAAAATTTCACTCCAATCTTCCAAAGTATGATGTGCCAAATTTGACAAATCTAGGTACAAGGCTGTACAGCGCAAATACACACACTCAAAAACATACATTCTCGTTTATTATTAGCAGCGATAGTTAAAATGCAGAAGGCGGTCATAATATTGAAT
This sequence comes from Araneus ventricosus, assembly GCA_013235015.1. Lineage (NCBI taxonomy): Eukaryota > Metazoa > Arthropoda > Arachnida > Araneae > Araneidae > Araneus > Araneus ventricosus. The sequence goes on along the minus strand of BGPR01000987.1, from coordinate 276,589 downwards.
TAGAAGAGATAGAAGCTTGTTTGTGTGCATAGTGGTTCAAAGAAAAGTGCTCTTAAAATCTAGTCTATTTGGAAAAGTCGTTCTTATGTGTCATATGTCTTTTAAGCACAATAAAGATTGAATATAAATTTAAACAAAAAAAATGTTGCCATCGAAGAGATGTCTGTCGAAATCGTCGCAGAAAATCTTAAGTTAATTTGAAAGAATAAACATATTAGCTCGGAGAAAAATATTTTCAAAATGCAATAAGATATTTCTAAAACATTCTCATACTAAAATCATAAGAAGTAAATATGATTGTGAACTTCTCTAGAATTAATACATAATGCAACATAGAAATAGATTAGTTTCCAAGGGTTATAACTTTCTTAAAACCAAAAAAGAAAGAAATACAGTTTGGAAAGAGGCTACATTTCAGAAAAAAGTAAATTCATGAAATCCTGTTCGGGGGGGGGGGGGCTATCATCCAAATTTCCACTTATGAAGAACAAATTTAACATTCTTCGTTTATTCCAGAAATGCCATAGCTTCAAGCACGCATTAGTAAATTGTCTAAATCTTTTTTATAGTCACAACAAAAAGGCAAACTATCGGATGTGCTATAGAATGAGGTGCAACATAAGTGAGGTTGTAATAATGGATAAAACAAATGAGAATACAATTATGAAAAGAATACAAACTTATCATACATAAAGTGAATACTTATTCAAGGAATGGCTATTAATCGTGGTAAATTATCGACATCAAAACGTAAACTCATTAAATGCATTGTCAAAAATCAATTAACTATTTTAATGGATTTTTTCTCGTTCTGATTTTTTTCCCTTAATGACAAAATAAGAGGGGTCAGGATTGTGAGTATTTTGTTTTCGTTTCAAAACCTAAAACAACAACATTAATTCATAAGGTCATAATAATTACTTCATGTCATAAGGAATTGTTATTTAATGTTCTACGTTATTTTCATTTTTATTTAAATAAGACAGATATACGAACTTTAAACGATAGAAAATAAGTTCAATTATAAATAAAACACGTCAAAAGGCCATAAGTCATTCAGGAATATCATTGAAATGTGTAATGTGATTCTCAGTTTGCTATTATTTCCAATGCAATTCTCAATATACGATTATTTATTGTTCTTTGCTTTTGTTCTTCCATATGTAACAATATTTCTTCGAGCAATTAAATAATCGCATCCCGTTTCAGGTTACAGTTAACTGTAATTTAAAATCTGCTGTTCTGAAAATGTTAACCCACCTAAATCAAAGTTTCTATGAGCCAGTGTATACATAAATTATCTGATTTTGATATCTCGGTAAAAACTCTTGTGCTTCACATCTAGCATTAGCAGAGTACCAAGCGTTGCTCGGACCTTTTCAGGTAAAAATCTTTCGCAAGGCAGGTAACTGAACAATCTATATATAAGGCAATGTTCGTATGTGTGTGTCTTATAGACTAAAATAACTACTGAACCGATTTTCGAGCGGTTTTTTGCAAAGTGATAAAGTTGTCCGAGGAAGGTTTAAAGATATTGAAATCCTCAATCTGACCATCAGAAAGAAAGTTAGGGCATAATAATATTTTAATGTTTGGCTAGCGTTGGCGATGGTTGATAAAATGCTTGGCGCAACCCCTTCCTAATGCAGGATTTCTTTTTGTAAACAAGTCGGTTTCGGCGGCAATCTCGGGAAGGGAAGTGAGATTTTAGCCTATCTGTGGTCTTTATTTTTGAAATAGCTCTGGCTCCTGAGTGCAACGCACAGCACTATAATTTTTATGTGCGTTGCCTATCTTGTGTTTGTCTATGTTCAAATAGATATATTTATCAAATGTCTTCCTTTCAAAAGGCAGAAAAATTTCAAAGATTATATCAATAGTGGCAGTACTATTAAATAAATGTAGATTGCGTCACGAGACAGTATTTCTCACATTGAAGCTCACGAGGTAAGAAATGTTGTCGCGCATGCGTAGAAGTAAGCTCGAGTGCTGTTAAATTTTGTGAAGTTCCGTAATGTGCAATTGTTTAATGTTTTGTAAGTTTCTTAATGTTCAATTTTAATTGTGATGATTTTGCTGCATTAAGAAGTGAAGTTTTGGAAGTATTTTTTTTGACATTCTGACTGTTCGACTCTGCTGTTGTAATTCCATTTTTCTGTTGATAAAAATGCCGCCAAAACGACAAAATATTGGTCGTCGTACAAATGCAACCAAGAGAAAACGAGTAGAAAGACAAAATGAAACAGAAGAAGAAACAGCACAAAGAAATGAAGCAAATAGATTACATATGTAATGCTACTGAATCATCACAACAACACGAAGCTCGAAATGAAGCAAGTTGAGTAAGAATTAGAGAATTAAGACAATATTTGTCATATAGTGATAGAAATGAACAACATGGCAATAGTTGATTACGCATGCAAATGAATCGATTAAATCAATTGGCAAAACTTGATCGTATTGCATTTCAGTATAATTCGGAAATTGAATATAGCTTGCATTCAGTTGTGGTTGCTGAAAGTATGAATAAATTATGCACAGATTGCAAGGCAAGATTCATTCAAGAATGAAGCACATGGGATTTGAATAACATATGAAATTATAATACATGCTTTGAAATGACTTTGTTTGGTGCAACGAGTATAATAACTGAGACTTAGACCAAAATTCAAGATTAAGGACAATCATACCATACAGCAGGTTCTTGTTACCATTTACGGATGCTGACCACAAATTTTTGCAAATATATTTCATTGGAAATTCAAGTGATCAAGTAAATCTATTCACACACGTACAAACCCTGCTTTTTATACATACAGATATCTAATTTTCAATAAATACAATAATTGATATCAAACTTTCAATTGTGTTCTTTTAATCTATAAATATTCTCAAATCTAGCAATGGCAAAGCATTGCAGGATTCGGCTAGTATTTAATAGATAACATAATATTTAATAATGTTTCTTTATTGCAAGAATAAAACAACATTATTTTCATTTCAAATTTGAAAATAAATTACACAGTACACAAATAATAATGCAAAAAATTACAAATAATAGTAGAATTTTTTTTTTCATTGATAACCAATTTTTGGAAAATCTTATTATTTTAGGAAACCTGACCATAAAAATTTCATTCTACTTGGTCCATTTGTTAAATGTCTTTCAATGACTCGCATTCATACAACCGAGAAGAGTGCGAGATAAAATGCATTTCTCAATACAGTATTTTTTTCAAATATCTAAATTACTAATGAAACATGTTTCACCACTGTTGCTCCAGCCGCTCTAAATAAACAATGCTACATGTCTTATCGGTACTTACCATCCGGAAGGGTTTAATGAAAAATATTTAACCCCTCTATATTTTTATGACTTATTGAAACTTGAGAGTCAAGTTTTATTTCAGACAGTCCATTTCGGACGCATTGCCTCAGACTACCTTGAAGGACAAAAGTAGGGCTTAATTATACTTTACAGTACTTTATATCTGCTAGTGAGGAACATGTTTGCAAAATTTCATCAAAATCGTTCCAGCAGTATCGAGTTTTGTATCAATCGGTCTATGTCTTTACTCCACACTACCTGAGGTATTGGGTTAGTATTTATTTAACCCTAAAGTACTTTTAGGTGGCCTATGGGGAAATTGTGTATCAAGTTTCATCAAATGACACAGCCGTATCAAATTTTATGTCAATCGTCCATTTGTGGCAAGTATGTAAACGACTGTGCCCCACCTTAACCTCAGAGATTAGATCAGAATTTGTTTACACCTACAGTATTTTTAGTTGGGTAATTAGAAATATATGTACCAAAATTCACCAAATTGCCCGAGTCATATCCAACAGAATGTCAATAGGCCAAAGGGTTTGAATGTATTTTGATGATTTTGCCCTACCCTAATCTCAGAAATTGATTAGCTTTTATTTATCACTACAGTACTTCTATCAGCATGTGAAGAATATATGTACCTTGTGTCATCAAATTCTCCCAGACGTATCAAATTGCATATTAGTTGTCTCATTTGTTAGATGCATTTAAACGACTTTATGACACCATAACCTCAGGGCGTTAGCATTTATTTATCCAAAGAGTATCTTTAGTCAGACAATGAGAAACAGATGCACCGTATTCCATCAAATTCTTCTTGGGCATATCAAACAGCATTTCAATCGGCCCAAGAGTTTACATCTATTTTGAGGATTTTGCCCCATCCTACTGGAAAAAATTGGGTGAGCGTTTATTTACCCATACACTAAGTCAACCTATGAGGAATATATTTTCCAATTGTCATCTAAATTGTCTCAAATATATCAAATTTCATGCCAATTTGCCCTTTATTAACCCTCCTAGCGCGGAAATACCCTTTTCCCGTTTATCAGGTTCAGTTCAAAAGTAGATAGTTCGTATTTATATACACATTTTCCTAAACAACGATGGATAAAAGTATTCTTAAGGTTTCAGAGAAATAATTTAATGCAGAAAACATCGGTTCATTCACTCTAAAAGTTGTGTTTCCTATCTTCAAAGATAAAATATCAAAATAAATGGGCGCTTGGAAGGTTAAATGCATTAAAACAATGCTTTGCCCCAAACTACGGTGACGGATTGATAAGCATTTATTTTTCTTTATAGTATATTTAATTAATAATAAGAAGTAATTCTTCTAATTAGTCTAATTAGAAGTATAATTATCAAACTTTATGAAAATATCCCAAGTCGCAAAAATCGTCGAACATGTCAATCGGCCTATTTGTTTCATGTATATTGGAGACTTTTCCCCATCTTACACTGAGTGACTGGATTAGGACTTATATACCCCTACAATACATCAAATCGGCTAATGAGGGGCGTGTGTAGCAAGTTTCATCAAAATCGCCAGGCTTACCAATCGTTCAATTTGTTACATGTATTTTGGAGACATTGCCCTATCCTATACTGAGGGACTGGGTTGGGGCATATTTACCCCTGCAGTACTTCAAGTCGGCTAATGAGCAACCTGAGTACCAAGTTTCATAAAAATTGGTCCAGGTGTTCGGAAGTGATGCTTTAGCATTGCATATATACATAATACGTTTAGTGTCATATATATAGATTATTTACAACTTCCTTTAGGTACCAGCAATAATTTAGGAGTTATGTTTTTGAATAAGCTGATTTTCACTGTCACGAAGAAGAGTTCTTCTGTCCTTATCCAGTATTTATGTATTAATATATTGAAAATTACTATATAAAATTTGTAATATAAAGCAACAAAAGAAAGTTGAGACGATTATGAACTCGTCATAAATAAGGTTTCTTCGCATTCAAGATTAATTCTCGAATTCTCCATATTTTTGCTCATAAATATGGTTAATATATGTTGTCTTTATACACACTTACACTCATGTTGCTTGTGTATAAAAGATACAGGAATGCCCCCTTTGTTCGATTGCTCTGTACGAAACACGAACCTTGGTGGCTTAAAATTTGAAATAATTGTCCGAAAAAGCATCGTCTCTATATGTATTTTAAGAGTAAAATTAATTAATTATTAACCATCACTTCATAAATCCAAAGGACATTGGGGTGACAAAGGTTGTCATAGCAAAAATGAAATATTAGATTTAAAATAAAACTGAGGCAAAGAAAAATTTTTGCTCTTAAATGCTTAAATTAGTTTCCAAGGTATCAAATTTCATCAATATGCTTCAAATTTCCAATACTATATTCCTCAAACCACTGTTTTTATACTCCGAATTCGATTCAGTATTCCTCAAAACAATTCGGTACAATATCTGAATATTTATGGTCGCTTTCCGAATACAGAATAATTTTTGTAAATCGAATAACTGTTTGAAAACATTTATCAAATTCAGTCGTTTGTTCATAAAAATGTCATACATTTTCAATGCCACAAGTAGTTAATATGTTGTAGGATGTTTTTTCGTCATTTTTTTGAAACAGTATCCACGAGTAGTTTTACTCATAGTTCATTATTTGGCCACGTGTTTATTTAAGATAAATTTAAAGTAAACATTTTATCAACTCTAATTGTGATTAGGAATTCATAAACTGTAATCTACGTTCCTTTCTTAAAAATATTATATATTCAGAGAAATATTCCGAAGTAAATAAGAAGAAATGATACAAGCACTTTGAGTCAAAACATAACCAAGAGTAAAATAAACTTGTTAAAGACTAAAATTATATATTATATGCGAAAGGATATTCTTTTTATGATGATATGAATCTTTTGACAATTATTGAAGTGGTGATACTCTTAAGATATGAAAATTGTGCAAAATAATTTATCTCTGAATTAAGTATTGTCTTTAGAAAGAAAAATAAACAAAACGGTTGCATTGTAGACTTTAAAATACTGTGTTCACAAGCATTTAGAAATGAAACTAAGTCAACTCAAAAAGAAGGCATGTTTATCAAATAAACTTGTGATATTTGATAAGCATGGGTTTTGAAAAGTTGATACCGAAGGGGTTTTTTTGCATTCTCTTGAGTAAACTCTCATTGTGCACCAACAAGTACACCACAAGGCTTACAGAAGTAAATAAAATACTCAAAAAATGGGTGAAGGAAGCTTCAAATTAAATGATACAAATACAAATTCCAAACAGAAAAGGGGGGAAGAAACAAATATACAATAAATTTGTCACATCCATACGAACACATAAATGGTTTTAAGCAACGAAATGAATAAACAAGGGGAATAGCAACCGACACATATTCAAATTTTTTAAAAAGGGTATAGATGCCAAATAACTTGTCACATATACACAAAATAATAACGAGAAATGGAGTAAAAATTGTACAAGGTGGGGAAAAATAAAAAAAGGACAAAACATTCAAAGATAATACCAAGTTTGTAACAAATTTCAGCATTCGTTGATTTTACTTTGTCAAATTCGTCGCATCATTCCTTTTATTTCTTGATTTTTCCATTTGTATTCCATCACATTTTCGTACTTACAGTCAAAGCTGCTTTTAAGAATCTTCGGCGAAAAAAGCTTCAGGAAGTTTTTCCCTTGGTATCTTTTAGAAAATTTCCGAAGGTGTCTGTTCTGCTCTTCCTGCAATTTCGTTCTCAGTTTTCCTTTACTTACTGTGGATTTTGTAGGGGTTACAATTACCACAGCCCTTAGCTTCATCATCTCATTGATTCTGGTTTTATATAAACATCGAAGTGATAATTGCTTTAATTTTTGTCACGAGTCAGAGCTTTTAAAAAGACAATCGTGGTTCTGAAATAAAAATGATCATTCAAAGGAAGATCACAACAATAAAGAATAAAGGACAAAGCAGAAGGTTGTCTCATTGGTACCAACTAAACATGTGAAAAACAAACAATTTTAATAAAGAATTAGAAGTTTTTTCGAATTTTTGTATGTCCAAAACATAGTATTTAGTATTTAAATAATACTTTTTAAAGCAATAAAAAATAGCAAATTATTATTGGGCCATTCGTTCAAATAATTAAGCTGGCTTCTAACATAAGACCACTATATTTTTAGCACAATAAATACAAATTACTTTACGATTCTTAAATTCACACCAGCACGCAATATATCAAATCAAGCGCAACATTTAGAGTAATGTATCATCTCTGTTGTTACTAATCCCCTCCCTCTCTGTCTAGCGGCAGCTAGACACCATCCATGAGCCCACTCACCCTCAAGAAATCGAGAGCAAGCAAAGGATCCGTCTCGAAAGTCTCCCTAGATAGGCGAAGACAAGAGAGGATGTGCTCTGGGGACGCACTCGCTACTCCACACTTTGCGCAGACCGTAAAAACTTTGTTACCGTGGCTAAAGGAGCAACTCCTCAGGTGACCGCTAACAAATCTAGACAGCGCCCTCTGGTCGGCTCTGTCACAGGCAAGGCCAATGGAGCCACCAGGACTGCTCCGCTTATACAAATCCTGGGTTGAAGGGACCCTCAACGTCTTTAAATCTTTGTTTTTTTCTGATGGAATAAATCTCGTCAAAAGTTAAGGAGGGGGTTGAACACAAAGGTACAGCCGTTCCCTGCTTCGCCAAATCGTCAGCAACCTCGTTGTATCGTCTCTTCTTCTCTTACTTCCTCACATATAATGCAAAACCATGTATCCTTAGCTTTTGCTGTATTTGAACAACATTTGGTGACTTTATGTTCCTTTATTTATTTATTTGGATTTGGCTTGTTTAAATTCCAATTTTCGAGACTACTAATTATTATAACTGCTTTTTGGGCAGATTGAATTACCTACAAATTTGACCATTGCACTACCTAATTGGACCATTCTAATTCAGAGAACTCTTTGTAGTCCAATCTAAGCAACTTTGGAGATACAACAGAAAAATTCAGGCATTGTGAAAAAAGTTTCCTCTGTGAGGATTTAATAAAACATTTTGCTACTTACTTTAAAACAACGTAAGGGCTATTACTCCAACGGTCCTAAACATTTTGGATGTGCGGACCACCTGTTTTGTAAAAAAGATTTTGTGGCCCTGTAACTAAATATAGAAATAAACATACAAGTCATACATATGTGTCAGTAATTAGTAAAGATTACAGAAAAAGAATTAAAAATACAGGGTGTTCATTAATTATTGTCGGGGTTTCCGTGCCTCATAACTTTCGAATAAAAAATATTACGCAAAAACCGTTTACGTATTCATAAATTACAACTCAAAGAATTTTACGCGGCAACAATGCGATCTTAGCGCATTTGCAGTCTGGGTAATTATGACGTCATAAATAAAAATGGCGACCGAGCAAGAAAAAGCAATGTGTGTTTTGTGGTTTTTCGAAACTAAATCAGTCATAACTACTCAACGTCGCTTCAGGACCACGTACAAGAAAGATCCTCCTTCGGATAATTCTATCAGACGCTGGTTAACACAATTTCAGGAAACTGGTAGCGTTCTACACCGAAAGGGATCGGGAAGACCGAGCACTTCGCAGGAAAATGTTGATCGCATCCAAGAAACGTTTACTCGCAGTCCACGAAAATCAACGAGACGAGATTCTCAAGAACATTGTGTACAAGACCCCTGTGCCCTCCCTTGATGAACTGAAGCGCAGAATTGTTACTGCGATCCAAAATGTTACCCCACAAATGCTGGAGAACACTTGGAGGGAAATCGAATTTCGTCCCGATGTGTTACGAGCCACGAAGGGCAGCCATGTGCAAATTCATTAATTTTTTTAATATCATTAATAAAATTCTTTGAATTGTAATTTACGAATACGTAATCGGTTTTTGCGTAATATTTTTTATTCGAAAGTTATGAGGTACGGAAACCCAGACAATAATTAATGAACACCCTGTATATTGCTTTATAAAGCAAAAAAAATTGAGAAGAGTCTTGAAGCTTCCCTGACTTCGACTCTTGACTAGCGTTCCGATCCTTCGACCAATATGGTGGGAAACGCTGTATTAGTCTTTTGTTAAAATATTTCATTTTTAAAAACTAAATGTAAACACCAATTCTTTAATTGCGGATACATAGCGTTTTCTCTAAAACATGATTCCGCAAACAACATTTGCATGGTTACTACATAAATCGCCTAGTTTACGGAAAAATAATTTATAGAATTGATGTTCTATTTAATGGAATTGAATCTAGGTGAGGGTCCAAATATAGCAATTATCCCGTGAGTCTTGCTTCATCATGAAATTCCTTTAAGGAGACACATTATTTTCTCAATTTTTTTTTATTGGAATTATTATCGAAACAGTTTTGATAGTTTTGAGACTAAAAAATCATAGAAAGTCATCTTGAAGAGAAAAAATATCAATTTTGATCTGCTTGTTTTCTTGAAAATTTTTTAGGAAAAATTCAATTTTATAAAATCCCAACTTATTTTTAAAATATGAATATTTTTGCTTCAAATTTTATCTGTAGATTTTCCGAAATATATCACACAAAATTGTGAATGGATTTTATAATCTATCTAATGTTCGCCTAATTGTAGATATTTTACTGAATTATTGGGTGGAAAACGAAAGAAATTTAGCAGTACCTCATTTTATATCTTGCATATAAAAAAAACTAAGCAACTGAATGTTTATTGTATGCGCAGTTTTATCGTATACATAACGATAAACGTGTAAAAAAAATGTGAAAGCCCTATCTTAAAAAGAAAAAACGCCTTAGCATTTTCGAAACATGAAAGTGCAGAAAAGTCCGACATGGAGAATAAACCATTTAAAGTTGTCTTTTGAGCATGTTTTTCGTTAGTCATGGTAAATAAAAATAACTTCTAAAATATTAACGGTACAAATTTGAAATTTTGATACAATAAGTAGAGCAACGAAATAAGCCATTAAAGTGAAAATTGTTATTTTGGACAATTTATGGATAATGTGTCCCCTTGAAGAATAATTCCTCCCTGTTATTCCATCGTCTTATTTCTATTAGTGTTCCTTAAACATCGATAGTTCAGCTATCGATAGTCCAGTCGATAGTTTTCCAACTATCGACTGAAACTATCGATAGTATCGATAGTTTCAAAACTATCGATAGTTTTATTTCAGGCGATACTATCGATAGGTGCTTTTTCAGTCGATAGTTTAGAAACTATCGATAGTAGGTATAAATGAGACATGAATACGTATGTAACGTAAGTATACATGAAACGCGAGTACGTATGTAACGTAAATATACATGAAACGTAAGTGCATATGTAACGTACATCTGAAAGGTACATATGTAACTTACGTCATACGTATATATGAAACGTGTGTACGTATGTAACGTAAGTATATATGAAACGTGTGTACGTATGTAAC
>BGPR01000987.1:245833-265807 GCA_013235015.1 Araneus ventricosus | reverse complement strand
GTACGTATGTAACGTAAGTATATATGAAACGTGTGTACGTATGTAACATAAGTATATATGAAACGTGTGTACGTATGTGACGTAAGTATATATAAAGCATGCGTACGTATGTAACGTAAGTATATATGAAACGTGTGTACGTATGTAACGTAAATATATATGAAACGTGTGTACGTATGTAAAGTAAGTATGTATGAAACGCGAGTACGTATGCAACGTAAGTATGTATGAAACGTGCATACGTATGTAACGTAAGTATATATGAAACGTGCGTACGTATGTAACGTAAGTATATATGAAACGTGCGTACGTATGTAACGTAAGTATATATGAAACATGATTACATATGTAACGTAAGTATATATGAAGCATGATTACATATGTAACGTACATGAGCACGTATGTACAAAACTGAGTATGTAAATGTACTATGAAAGTACGGATGTGGCATGCATACTTATGTACGTAACCTTATACTTTCGTACATACACGCGTACGTTACTTACCTAGTAACGTTTCATATTCACGTATGCAACGTTCGGAAGCGTACGTACGTTCATAACGTATGAAATGTGTATATGTATGTAACGTACGTACTAATCTAAGTAATAGGTATGTAACATACGTACGTAAGCATGTAACGTACTAAGTTTATTTATGTTTCAAACATACATACGTACGTTACATACGTAATGATGATTCGTAAATACATACGTGCAATCAAATGTATGAGCGTCCCTTGCATAGAACGTACATTACATACATATATACGTAAGTTACATTCATACAGACGGACGGACGTTACACATATACGAACGTACATTTATACGTACGTATATCCGTAAATTTTTACTTACAAATTTAGTACTTAACGTATACTATACGTAACGACGTTGTGTGTTATATGTGTACTTATAGTACCTAAAATACTCACCTACATACTTATCACGTTACATGCGTATGTACTTAGTACTTTAAATACCTATGTACAACATACGTTACTTCCATACATATACACAGATACGAAATACAAAAATTTCTCAGTAATCCAAGATCAATTCCTCGATCTATTTATTACTTGAACAAAAACTATCGATAGTTTGAAAACAATCTAGAGTAAATACATGAGAAATTAAAGCTAAAATTTGAATAATGCAAAAATGCATCAATAATCAAAGTGGTATAATTACTTAAAGCACCCCTATAACAATACATAGACTCGTTGTTTGAAAGAAAACAATCGATAGTTTCAAAACTAAGGACCAGAACTGCAAGATAAATTAAAATTCAGTACCATATATATAAAAACTTGCTTACATCAAGTCAAAAATCAATTTATTAAAATATCCAAAATTGACCAAAAAGGCCAATATTTAAATTATACAAAAATGCATCAATGATAGGTATTATATAATACATCACCCCCACTGACTCAATACACGACCAGCCACTAGATAGAAGCAATACTATGGACACTCAATAGTTTCAGTCGATAGCTTTAAAACTATCGACTGAAACTATCGATAGTTCCAGTCGATAGTTTTGAAACTATCGACTGAAAATGCGCCTATCGATAGTATTGCCCGAGAGGAAACTATCGATACTGTCGATAGTTTTGAAACTATCGATAGTTTCGAAAACTCGATACTATCGACTTGGCTTCCATAGTATCGATAGTCTATCGATGTTTAAGGAACACTAATTTCTATAACTGATCAATACATGAGAAGATAGGAGAGATGAGAACATAGAAGATTGGAGGATTTCGTGTTTGGAGTATGCGCGTCTACATAAAGACTATCAGGAGCCAAATAAGACTAATTTGAGACATTATAACTCGCTGCAGGCTTACTTGATATGCTTTCATAGTGTAGCAATTCAATGGGCGATTTTATCATATAATGAGCCAAGTAGCTGTCAGTATAATTGCATTTTATGATTACCATGTCTAAATGATAAGCTGAGATTCTGGAAATTTTAGAGGGCTTTCTTACATTAAAAACAAAATATTTACTCTTTATTTACTTGTTTTTAGATACTTTGCACCATTACCATCATTAATTTGAATTGTTTTTCTACCTCAGGTGCAGCGTGCTGAGGTACAGCGTTTATCGGTGATATCTTGATTTCACCTATAGTATTTTGGATAATTTTCTTTTTCGCAACAATACGATACGAAAATTACTTCAAAAATTGTTGTCACAAATAGTACTGGCGAAATAAGAATACCCAACCCTCTTTGAGATAGAGACAAATGTGAAACCACATTGATAGTTCAATTTGAAATAGATTAGTTCAGTTGGTGGTCAGGTGGCAGAGCTTCGGTTTCGATTCCGGAGAGCTGCAGATGCAAGTACAGATGCCATCAAATATACACCTTGCATGTGGGCCTGGAGAACGTTAAATGACTTCCAGGCTCAAATGTTCGTCCATCGTTGTGGAGTGGAATGTTGGAGAGCGGATGTCAGCACAGTTGTCTTCCTCGACATCTAACCAAAGTTCTCACTTACCAGATGCGTCCCAAAATAGCTCTCGTATGGCTTCGAAGCTGGGATTTATCTAGCTTCACTAAACAAGAATTAATGGCTTCAACTGAACTATTATTTGTGGGCCAATGTCCATAAAATTATTTCTAAATAAATTCCCCTCTTTATCTTCTTAAATATCCATTAACACCTCTTAAGGTAAACACTAAGAATTTCAAATGATATTTTTATGTCAGTGACATATTCTTAGTGATTTTTCATCAAGTTTTACATTTCTTTGCATCACTTTCCATTTTAACATTGGACATAAAGTATTCAAAAGTGATTTGATAAGCTAATATATATTTTACTACACGGTGATAGAAGTACTAACACCAAGCGGAGAAAACCAGAAGACCTCCTAATAAAGGTTGCATAATCCTAAACATTTCCGAGAGGCGTGTATATTTATGAATAAGTTGCAACTCTTTGTGAAAGCAAACAAAACCTTACTCCGTCTTATTAAATCGGTACCGAGTGCAAATTATGCTCTACTCATTACTGGAAATTACATGCTTCGCCATCATTACAGCTTAACTGGTGAAACTTTATAGCCTTTTAATCGGCGAGACACTTGGCGAGTTTAAGTTGGCGCCAAGCGGGAGATGCTCAGGCAACCCCGAAGAGACGCTGGTGAGCCCATCTTCCTCTCAGATCCGAATTTCTCCTCCGAGTGATAAGAGGGACTTTTCGGTTGTATTCGGTCACAATCGCCGAAGTTTTGCGCTCTTCAGAAGTAAACTGTTCCACCAACTGAAAGAGGTAAGTTTTTCTCTTAAGAAGTTTTTTTATTAGATGCAATTTGTAATTTTCTAAGACAAATGGATTTAATGTTTCTAAGACAAATGGAAAATGTATAATCTCTTACTGAAAATATTTGGTACAAAATTCTTTAAAATATAGGAAGAAAATCCAGCAAATGATATAACCAATAATTTGGATCTTAAATAGGAAATAAAACCTTTTTCCAATGTACAACTTATTAAAATTCCAACTTGTGTGACCATTAAATACTTAATAATAGAACGCATTACTTAATGAAAACTGTATTATGCATTGCATCAACTTTTTATGGAAATTACAAATATAAATCGCATGACATTTCCAGAAAATGTCGATTCAGTGCTGAAAATAGACCAGTTTATAATTAAAGCACAGCTTTCATGTACATTGCAATATCAAGCATTTCCATCTTTGATAGAAATAGCTTAAACTTAAAGGAGTTTAAAAAATGTGAAGTACAGCGTTAGGAGAATTTCCTAAACTGTATATCTGCATACTACAATATTTATATTAATGTTGGGAGAAGATTAGTCTTATGAAGATGTATAATGTAACTAACGATCTTCGCCTGCAAAATGGAAATGTAAGGGATTAAGAACAGGTAGGCGAATAAGAAAGAAGCGTAAAATGTGTGTGCATCTTAAAAAATAGAGTAAAAAATCACATAAATTTATCATAAAACAATATTTTTAATTTTAAGTTACTTTAACATATAAACATAATTCTTTATACAATTAAATTTTACTATTTTTATACGTGTCCTCATTCTTTAAACATTTACATTCCATTTTTTAATAGTTACAACATTTGGCGGGTTTATCGCTACTTAAACGTTTGAATCATTTTGGTAATGGCGATACACATAATTGTAATTTTGTTAATAGTGATAAACGCAGACATTTAAATGTGATTTTGTTTATACTGATAAGTGCAGATATTTAATTGTAATTTTGTGATTACTGATAAAAGCAAAGAAATGCGTAAATTATTCGCATTCGGAAAAAATGGCTAAACTTGTAAAGATTGCGACGAGGAGCAAATATTTTGAGGGAGAGTGACGCGAGGTCTACTGTCACAGAATTGCTATCATCGCTCGACCAGCTCGACACTTCGGCATTCCATCGGTTTGTCATTAAATTTGTTTATTCCGCAATCACGACCAATCTCGTTGTTCGATTTTCTTCCAATTAAGTATGAAGGTTTCTTGAAATCATTTATAATGACGTATGTGTACAGATTTTTATCTTTTTTTTCCAGTTCAATATGGTCGCCCTTTTAATACTTACAACATTTGTCGAGTTCGGCACTACTTAAGCATTTGAATCATTTTCGAAATGGCGATACACATAATTCTAATTTTTTAATACTAGTAAAAGCAAACATTTAACTGTAATTTTTGCAATAATTATAAAAGCAGTGACTTATGTAAATAAGTCGGATTTGAAAATTACGTTGTTATCTCCCTTTCTTAATCATAGGATGTCGTTTTCGAAGAAAGTCGATATTTTATTGTACCATCTTATTGAAAAGGTAAAATTGTCAAAATAGACAAGTGAGCCTAAAAAATTATTATCGTTTTAGACAGGTTTAAAATACTTAGAGTACATAAGAATAATGCCGAGACCGAAGAAAATATCGTTATGGGAAGGTTTATCGTTATACACAGAGTTTACTGTATTTGTTTTGCTGTAATTTCACCTTCAGAGAAGCATTTATAGTTCGCAAGATGATATGTCGAAGAAAATTTAACAATTAACAAGTAACTAATTAGGGGGATATAGAGCAACTGCCATCGTCAAAATTTATTAGGCTTTCAAAGGCTGTTTAATCTGAAACAAAATTTTTGACAGTGAGAGGCACAGTTAATTAGAAAACACTTTTCTTTGATTTTCCAAAAAAACTAACCTTCGGTGACTTATTGTGTTTCGGAAATAACTTTCATAATTTATCCAACGTGAATGCCGAGGATCTGGATCTTTACCTAATTTTATTTCCTTATATATAACTAAATTAATTGTCCATCGCTCTCTCGCAAAATTGTAAATGGGGAAACGATTCCATAACCAAATTTCGGTATTTTCTTATATCTCGACAGTAAATTTAATTTAAAATATTTTAAATTTCTGATTAAATATCAGCAGCAAACTTGGAGTAGAGTGTAGAAAAAAATATCTACCATTTACAGGGTATTAAATCGAGAGAATAATAATAATAATAATAATAAAATCGTCCTTGCTCATAAAACCATATGAAGTTAAGTTGGGAATTAGTTAACTGAGCGAAACGATGTCTTGATCCAAATCGATCGTTCGCCATTTCATATGTTTGAATGTAAATTCGTTAAATACGCAACCGAGGTCAAACGCGTTGTTCGAATTTGGCATGAATGTTCCTTGAGGTCATTAAAACGATTTGTGTGTACCGATTTTTAGTTTTCGAATCCGTTTCAAGATGGTGGCCATTTAAATGGTTTTAATGTTTGGTGAATAACTATTAAGTTTGTCACAATTACAAATTTGAGTCATTCTGGTAATGGAGGGACAATTAATTGTAATTTTGTTAATAGTGATAAACGCAGACATTTAAATGTGATTTTGTTTATACTGATAAGTGCAGATATTTAATTGTAATTTTGTGATTACTGATAAAAGCAAAGACATGCGTAAGTTATTCGCATTCGGAAAAAATGGCTAAACTTGTAAAGATTGCGACGAGGAGCAAATATTTTGAGGGAGAGTGACGCGAGGTCTACTGTCACAGAATTGCTATCATCGCTCGACCAACTCGACACTTCGGCATTCCATCGGTTTGTCATTAAATTTGTTTATTCCGCAGTCACGACCAATCTCGTTGTTCGATTTTCTTCCAATTAAGTATGAAGGTTCCTTGAAGTCATGACATATGTGTACAGATTTTTATCTTTTTTTCCAGTTCAAGATGGTCGCCCTTTTAATAGTTACAACATTTGGTGAGTTTGGCACTACTTAAACGTTTGAATCATTTTGGTAATGGCGATACACATAATTCTAATTTTTTAAAGCTAGTAAAAGCAAACATGTAACTGTAATTTTTTCAATAATTATAAAAGTAGTGACTTGTGTAAATAAGTCGGATGCGAAAAAAGTAACTAAAACTTTAAAGATAGCGATGAGGACCAGTTATTAGTTTTTTTCTTTAGACGCGAGATCTTTTGCGTACAGAACTACTAAAAATATCGTAGCGGCTGAAAACTGCAGTCGTTCTCACGAGATAAAATTTGGGAAAGAACTTATTGTCGAATAAAATATTTTTGAGAAGATCATTTTAGTTGAAGAGTCATTGATGCAATCGCCCAGATTCCTCTAGTAATACTGCTCTTAGTAATAATTCTTTTTTACTGGATTCCTCTCATGCTGATATATCTGGCAATAAACTGACTCACAAGGCAGCGAAATTTGGCTATAATATTTTAAACTGTCCTTCTCTTTTAAAGGCATCCAATAGCATATCCAAACCAATCTTCATTCAAAAGTATAAAAACAGTGTCTGCTTAGAAATGCAAATAAACTTCACTCCATTAAACATATTATTGATTGATGGCCTAAAATGTCTAAGACAAAGTCTGATACACCCGATTAAGAATTAACAACACTGGATGTGCTCAAAAATATTTATTCTTGGATGATCCCCATGCTCAATATCAGTCCAACACATTTCAAGAGAATGCCTACATTTCAGTCATCGACGCATTCGCTGCTTTCAATGTTCCTGTGTCACTTTTAGAGATATACTTCACAGAGTTCCTCGTGCCTGCCTTTTCACATTCTTGAAACTGATTGATTTTTGTTGTTTGATCTGAAAGTTTTTGAACATGTTTTAAATCACAGCTTCTCTCCAGAAATAATTTCTTTTACAGTCTTTACAACTTGATATGTATGAGACAAATGACGGAAATTCTGCATGATTTTAGACTACACTGTATGTTTTTTCAGCAAAATCAAAAAAGGATTTTTCACAATTAAACTCCACTAAATCAAATCAAACTTAAGTGATAAAGTCTACTAGCTCCATATCAACGCAACCATACTCACGTGTAGGTCAGATGGTCTTTATCTACAGCAGTAAGCATAAATAAAAAGAGGGTTAAAGCGTTTATACAGATACCCAAAAATAAGTTAATTTGCTGAGTTTTGAAACTAAACGAAGGCTATTTCGAAACGGACTCTGCAATTTCTGCCGTAATAAAATGATGGGGGCAGTACCTGAGCCAAAATCTCAGCAACTTGGAGACACTTGACCTTCAACGGCAGATTTAACATAGAGCAGGCCCTCGTATATGGAGAATCTTCGAACTTCCACTAGCTTCGAAGCCCTGACTTCGCAATTCAGATATTGTCGCCTGGAATTGATTCGAATATATCCATGATAGCAATTTGAGTTTATTGTCAAAATATATACATCAAATAATAAAATTAAATAGATAATTCAATTTTAGACAATGGCATTCAGAAACCAATAGTCATTTAATACTGTTTGCTCACCTGTGAAATGAAAATTTTTGGTTAGTGGCTAGTTTTGAATTTTCTTTAGGTGGTGCTTTAGGAATGTAAAGAAGTCGAGACTCTGTCATCAGGCCTCATCGGTCTCTGTTGAAAAGAAAAAGGGAAAAAAACTATCCATGACAAAAACATAAAAAAGCTGAAGACTCAATTATCTCCTCCGTCTATTAGGAAAAGAAGAAAATATGAATAAATTGATAATTTATGACAAAATTGAGCAACACGTAAAATATTTTCAAAGAGCTTTTTAAATAAAATAAGTGATTTCCTTTTATTCACTTCAGCTACAAGATAAAGATTTCCGAGAAGGAAATCAAAGCAACCCATATGGTATGAACATGAAAACCCATTTCAAACCAAATGTAAAAACAATTCAAAAATATTTGTTAATGTTTGCCAAAAATTCAGTTTTTTCTCCTTCTTTCAAAATTTGGAAAATGGAGATAGGTGGAATTGCTTGTTATATGCGACGAAATGTTAAGCTTTACTGAAAATTATGCTAAGTTTCTTAAATCTGACGTACTTTTTTGTTTTTAAAATATAGATATTGTTTAATGCTGATGTATAGATTTCTTTAAGACCGAAGTGACATAGAATTTGACTATCTCTATATCCTTAAAATATTTCGATTTTTCATTAAATCGCTCATCCAATTAAAAGTTTACTTCTGAATTGTGTCTTCAATTTTTTCTCGGAACATAACTCAATTAAGTTTAAATAGATACTATGCGAAGCAGCTAAACTAATACGACCCAATAATTTTGTAAAAATTACTAACATTCCATGATCTTAATTAGAGTTCATAAAATATTTATTTATAGCGTTTTATTCTGTCGTCTTAGGAAAAAATGATTTCTATTAATTAATTAAATTTGTTATTGAGAAAATATATGCTGCTTTTTTTAAGCTTTAAATTCGAAACTTTAATCTGGTAGTCTTATTAACATACTCGAAACCTTGTTATCTGAGTCCAATCAAGCATTTCAGAAATTAATATCTTTTTCATACACTAAAAACTAATTACGAACAAAATGGACGCAGATAAAGCCTTGAGATATCAATCGAGAAGTCGTTTAAGGAAAAAAATGCTGAATTTGTCAGCCAGTGGCTTTATAGAAATGAGATCAGAAAACTACAGGGAAAATGATTTTGACTAATTAATAGGGTCCAACTTCCAAATGTAAATCCTGAGAAAAACATTACAGAAAAATTTCATACATTTCATGTTTACTTAATTGATTGTAAATTGTTGACTGTTGCTCAACGGATTTCAATTGTGTAGCTTTACATGACAGAATAAACGCACTTATGAATATTTTTTGAATTGTCAACTCAAAATCCAGAATTGCCGATTTCTGCTCTGTCTGATAAGAAAGATTATTTTTACCGATTTCAATAAATGTTAAAACGCGTATTGTTTGATAAAACTTATAGTTTAAGAGATTCTTATAAATATATAATTAATCCTTAAGTTTTCATGCCTTTTTATTCAATTTCATTTTTTTAATGTTTTTAAAGATGGAAGATGGTAATCGATTTTACACTTAATTTAAGTTGTGATGCAGTTTTGGAATTTTGCTTACTAGATGACAGTCCCCTATTTTAATTCTTTTAGAAATTATTTACAATTTAATCTGTTAATTTAATTAAACTTTTAGAGCCACAGTGGCCTAGTGGTAAGTTCTCGGTCTTGCGACCTGAAACCAGAGTCCACTGAAGATCCGTCTTGTATTAGGCCTGTATCACGCTAAATCATACGTTGGAAGTCAAACGTCCTCCCGTTGGTGTGGTGCGGAAGTTTGGAGGGGGAGTGCCAACTCAGGTGTCCTCCTCGTCATCTGACCACGGTTCATAATGTCGAGGTCCGTCACAAAATAGCCTTCGTGCTCCTTCAAAAACGGGTTATTATAACTAAATTAAATAAACATTTATTCCATACACGTGGCGCCACCTGACAGTGAATTTTAAAAACTTTGATTCAATCAATTGTGTTTATAGTAATAATTTCTAAATTAATGACTAAAATGTAGAAAATAATTTTTTAAAAAATTTTTATATTTTAGTACACAAATAATGTGCCGTTTTAAAATGTGATTATATTAAATTTATTAAAAACTGTTTTCGGTATTGACAGACATTCTTTCAAAAATTACGCTAAGATCTAAAAATTCAAAGAAAAATTAAATGAAGCAGTAATTAATTAAAAATGAAAAGAAATCCGAATGTCAAACATAATTCACAATCTTTAATTGAATTGCTAAATTTCAAGACGGTATTTTAGCAATTCTAACTGCCCATTCTTATTAATTCTATTCTTCTAGCTAACTATTCTTAGCCTCCTTTGAGAATGAAAAATGGATATTTCATAAAATGTGACAGTATTTTATCAAATTCGCGTCTTTCTATACAAGATTAAATCCTCATTGAAAGGCCTCCTGAACAGTGTCCTTCCATCCCATTTAAGGTCGGGCAGAAAAATTTTTAGAATTCAAAAGATTAAACGGCTGCAACATCTCTTTAATATCGTAACTTGTACTATTTTGAAGACTTGCACCTGTTTTGTTCATTGCACATGCCAATTCCCTCCATCTCTCATCTCAGTTAAAATTTGAAGTTTAAACTGACACGGGTTTAGTCATATTAACATTCCGTTTTGAAGCAGCACGAGGTCTATTTTGGGACAGACTCGTTATTTCGAACGACGGTCAGATGTCGAGGACGATACCTGAGCTGGCACGCTCCTCTCCAAACCTCCGCACCAGCCCATGTGGGAATTCCTGGAAACGAATTGGCCGACCAACAAGCCAAATTGGCCATAACATCCGGTGAGAAATTTGTCATTCCTGCTCCCTACTCCCATCTCAAATGCCTCCTAAAGAATTACATGGAAAACAAATGGTATGAATATTGGAATAGCTACGATTCAGCTTCGGGAATTAGGGAGAGAGGCTACATTAATCAGGTAAGCCCAAAATTTTTAATCCATAATAAGTTTTTAATATATTTTCTCAGTGGGCATGGTCCATTCCCATCTTACCTTCATCGCTTAAAATTCTTAGACTCTCCACACTGTATCTGCGGAATGTTGGGTGATGCAGATCATTATATCTTCTCCTGTTCCCTCACCAAAGAGTTCCATCTAATTAAACCCGCAGATGAACACAAAAAAGCGTGGTTTAACAATCTCTTAACAAATAGACAGGCTGTCACCAAAATGGAAGGCGCTTTCAGGACCAACAGGAACATTTGCGATACACTGACCCAGGAGAGAGACCATATCTGACTCCAATGATGTCTTGAGGGTCCGTGTTACTTCTATCTTATCATATTGAAAGACTGTTCTTACTCTTTTTATCTTTTACCATTTTACCAGGGACTTTTCACTTGATATCTCCTCTCAGGATTGGTTTTTATTTCACACTTTCTACAGTTCAGCATTCTGTGCTCCTGACTTCCCGCCTGCTGAGTCTTTCTTTTTTTTATTATTTACATGATTTGAGCTTTTTAAGAAATACTTTTTTACTTTTTATTTAATTTTTCACTTACTGACAGTTCTATAGGTTTATAGTGCTCTCCACATGTTTACGCTTTTTTTTAACCTTATTGTACCCAGTCGGTTCCTTGGTGTGGGATTCTCTCGGCGCCTTAGAGCAGCTATTGGTCCATGAGCCCCGACAATAGATGACTGTTCCAATTCCCGAGTCTCTCCGCAGTTCTGGAAACCTGTTTCCACGTTGTCAATGCGCTAACGGTGGTTTAGATTTTTTGGGGGTGGGGGGCTATGCATTCTACTTTTTGACCTTGTTTTTATTTTTAGACTACAAAATTTCATTCCTTTTCCTCTCCCATTGGCCGTTTTTATCCTGCATAGGACATAAAGTAATTTTTAACTTCCGCAGTTTTACTCAAAAAAACATTCTGTAATTGATAATTTGATATTCCCTTATACGCGGGACGTGCATTACCGTTGACTAACGGAATGTATTCCTTTCTATCTCAGAAGTAATTTTTGTTGTTATTATTAATTTATGTATTTTTAATTCTATGTTTGGTACAGTTTTTATTTGTGTTTTGTGTGTCGTTTGATGTGTAATATTGTTTGTGTATGTTTTGTTTTTATACTATGGGATTTCAATATTTGACTTTTTTATATATCTGATTTTTACTGCTTTTTCTATGTTTATTTGTTTGTTTCTTTTTCAATACTTATCTATTTTTATATATTTTTACTGTTCCTTGCTTGCCCGAGCAGTAAATCAATCTATTTTCTCCCCACCAAGGTGGGGAGAACCATGTTTGCACTCCCAGCTCTCTTGTATTTAAAAGCACTGCCCCTGTTCGGGCAATGCCTGTATCATCTTATTGAACCCAATAAATCCCGTCCTCCACATGCTGGTGGAGCTTTCCCCGCGCTTCCTCTACCGGCCTTACACCCTTTTTGGGTAGGCCGGGCCAGAGTGGGTATTTTTGCACCACACCAACAGGAGAACGTTTAGCCACTACGTATGATTTAACGTGTAACAGGAGCCACCGTGGCCTAAAAACTGACACGGGAAATGATTAAATAATCTAACCAATAACTTGTGAGATAAATTGAAACATTCTCATAAAGTATATAAGGATAATAAGTGAAACCATTCAGCATCGGAGGCTGTTTTTTCTGTAATAGCGAATAAGCTTCATAGTCTATAAATTTCTAAGACAAATTTTGTTTACTGATTAATTCAATAAAATATTGAGTGTACAGTAATGAGGAAAACTTCAGGCTAAAAGAGTAAAGATATATTTTTATACATCCAATAATATTATAGAAAAGAGAATAGAAATGTTCAAACTATAGAAAAGGTTTCATCATTGCTTACATTTAAAGCTGCAAATTATCTGTAATGGCACAAAACTAAAAAAGTTAGAAAAGTTATAAAACAATATTATTAAAACTTATTCAAACATGCAAAAAAACTGCAAAAGATTCACAATTTGGGTATCAACAATATGATAAAACCCAGGATAAAATATTTGTAGTAATAATGAAATTAATTTCAATCACATTATAATAATGAAAATATTGCTATAAAATATGCCAAATTAAAAAAGTATATATTCTTGGACTTACGACTCTTCACACAAAAACTTAGTTTTTTAAATAAAAAAAATCCCTTTTCGGCAAGTTGGAAGGCAAAGGTAGATTCATTTACGTTAATGTTACAAAAGTAATGAAATATTACATATTGATCAATACAGACATAGCCAATGACTTTATTGTTTCCACACATTGCAAATTTTATGCTGAAATTCTGTTTTCTCATGACATTTAACTTTTTACTATATCAAGGTTTTATCATTCTACTCAAAAGGTTATGCTAGATTTATTGGTCAGAACATTTCTGCAATTTTTTTTATCTCAACACATAATCATAAAACTGGTAGGAGTCATAAAGAAATAAACATCTCTGCATTGCAAATATCCCCTAGATAACATTAAGCCCGTCAACTGAAACAGTAGCAAGAAATTGACACTTGACACGAAAGAAGAACGACTCTAGATTTAAAAATTAGTTTAGTTAATTAGATTACCATATAATTGTGCGAACTTTAATTTGTCGTTTGCTGAAATCACATGACGCGAAACATTTAAACACTACTAGAATGGGCTCATTTCGAGAACTAGCTGTTTACAGAAATAATAGTCACTAAATTCTTGACATATAACAGAATAAAAATTATTAAACATTGTGAGTGGAAGATTAAATATGTGTGTTTAATGCATGGAATATGAATGCAATCATTTTGAACGGTGAATTTAAATTTCCATCGACAGTTAAAAGCAAATAGTCAGGCAGAATACCTCAAAACAATTTTAAAGTTAATCTGCTATTTCTCAATATCAATAAGGAAAAGGGGCAATCTTATTTAAATACCTTTTTTGGATATTTCATATCAAATTTATTAAACAAATATTGGTGCCGCCACGTTTAATTAAATATCAAATTAAAGTAATGTGTCAAATTAACTAATTATAAAATTGACTATTAAATTAAATATTTAAATAATTGTGACGAAATCTTCACTAAAATCTTTTTTATGGCTCATAGTATTTAACAGCAATAGTTTTGATTTATTTTAAAATAAATAAAAGTCATTGTGGCTATGTATGTATGTTCCACATCTCCTTCTAAATCAATGGAATGATTTCAGCCAAACTTTGCACACTTTTTATTTAAGACAAGAGAAATGTCACTCTCAACTTTACAAAGGCCAAAAGTGAGTTAAAATTTCAGATAATTAAAAATTAAGAAAGGCGTTTTTCCACTCTATCTTTGGAAAATATTATCTCACGAAACTATTTTTACACCATATTTAATTTTTAAAAAATTAGCCTTTTAGTGACAAATATTTCATTCCCATACAATTTGTTTCTTTCATTTTAATATTTTTTCAAAATTAATTTTATGTAGAATCCATAACAATATTCTTTATCGTTGAAGAACAAGAATAATACGAAGAACTGTTGCCAGAATACATTAACAGAATTCTGGATGAATGCGAAACGAAAATTTTAAATGTAGACGATTAACAATTTATATCCGAACCAATATTTGATTTCATTTATTTTCTTTCTTTTTAATTAATTAGTAATTAAATATTTACTTTAATTGTTTCAAAATATTTATTAAAACCTTTCTTTTATTTTAGTTATTATTAACAAAATTTGAAGTACCTATATAATAAATAATAATCTATGAAGAAAATCAGCTATCTGTTCTTTTTAAAAACTGTCTAGTTCAATTGTATTATTATTTTAATTTAAAAAGTTTCAGATAAGAAACGGAATTTGTGCTATAATTTTTATACAATAATAGTTTTTACATTAAAAATATTAGACAGGAAAGCATTTTAATCCTAAGCAAACCCGGATATATCAGTTTGTTCACCGTATAAAAAGTGGGAGTGAATGCGGCTAATGGGAGCTTTTCAACTAGGTGTCACAAGCATAGGTTAGAGTGCACTCTAAGTAGGAGGCGGTGGTCTGGGAGGGAACATCACTTTTCAGCCCATAACTTCTAAGTAATTCTTGCTGTTCAAAAACTTTCTGTATAAAAGTAGTTTGTTATGCTAAGGTGTTAATTCTCCTAGTTGAAATTTTCTTTCTATCTTCAATCGTAACGGAGCTTCGGGGAAACGATAAATTACGGGAGTGGGGGGGAGTTAAACATCGCTTTTTAGCTCATAACTTCTAAGCAATTGTAGCCATAAAAAAAAATTTCAATAAAAACGTTGTTTGTTATGATGAAGTAATAATTCGTCTGATTTGAATTTTCTTTCTATCTTCAATCGTAAGTAAATTATGGGGAAATGAAATTTTCAACCCCCACCATTTCCACCCCCTTTGAGCTGGATAGCCCATCTACGAACTTGGCCCAGATTTTCACCATCCGTACAACATATCCCTTGCCAGTTAAAATCTAATCAGAATTACTCTTGTTAACGTGTTCACAAGATAACATTGCCAAAAGCGTTATACGGTTACATCTACTACTAATAATAAGGAAAAGAGCATTTCACCCTCTATTCTCATAAGGATTGGAGATCCAAGAATGAAAGTGTATAGAAGAGACTGAAAATGACGAGAACTTTCCAACAAGGGGCAGCATGCATAGGTTGGAATGTACTTTAAAATGGGGAGAGAGGAGGGGAAATCACTTTTTACCTAATAACTTCGAAGCAATTGTAGCTATCGATAAACTTTAAAAATAAAAATTGTTCATTATGATAAGGCGATAATTCGCCTAATTTGAATTTTATTTCTATTTTCAATTGTAAAGGAATTATGGGAGTTACAATTTTTAAGTTTCTAGTTTGCGATTTCGTTCATATTAAAAATTATATTAGTCAATCGATAAACATAAGATAAACAACCACAACCTAAAACAGAAACAAAAGTAATTGCTTCAAACTAAAGTATTTTCGGTGCGAAATATTCAGAAACTACATTTCCTTTGCGGAAATGTTTATTTTTTTGCAATAAGGATTACCAACAAAATTTGAGCGTAACATGCAGATAACATTGTCTCATTTTTACGATTCTTATCTCGACAGCCTTCTGATACCTGTTTCAGTGATATGTGTAGTACCATCGTAGTGGTGTGTTGACTAATCTGAAGATGTCTCAACTCGTCATGGTTAATCATCACCACAGCACTTAGGTGTTTTATCATTACTTCATAACCTTAGGCTTTAAGTTAGTTTAAATAAGATGCTGGTGCTCAAAATTACAGTTCAGTTCCATTTAATTTACAAATTCTTTTGCTTAGTTTAGTTAAATTATATCCCTATTTTGAAGTTTACGGAGTTTATTCTATTTACGTCTAATTTCAGAATGTGATCATTAAAATGACGATATTCGAGCCAATGCGAACTTTTCCTTTTCAAATTTCCACACAATACCAGCGAGAGGTGGTGTGACACCAACCGATTTAACATCTTAAAGGAATCATTTTATTTTGGAGTCTGGTGGGTTGCAGGTTCCACACCCAATTGCAGGGAAGATCCGCCGTTTACCTACATTTACGCATGGCGCGTGCGTTTATTTAAAAAGAGTGTTACCCCCCCCCCTCCAGTGATAGTACGTACCTCCCACGGGAGGCGACAGGACGTGGCCGGTGATGGCTACAACGACTCCGGCCTCAGTATTCGATCTATTGTTGAGGTTGTCATTCAAGGTCCCTGGATGCGCAGGCAGGAAAGTGCTAACACGGTTTACGGTTACCATTATGTTAACCTTCATTTATTTTTAAACTAGAAAATCTCTTTTTATGTTTTCCATAGGAATTTAAGATATTTTTTTCGGAATTTAAAGGGTTTTTTTTATGTAAACAAATAACAATAGGCTCTCAATTGCTCAAAAACAAACAGGAAAAGCTTATCACTCAGTCATGAAAAAAGAATATAAAACATTAAAAAGTCCAAGCACATTAGAAATTTGGGGAAAACAAAATGTCTCTTTAAGTAAAATCACACGAGGAAAATAATTACATTGTGTTAGGAAGTTTGACTGAAGATTGAATGTTGTAGGAGATTTCATTTTATTGCAGCATTTTGAATACGATAAAACTTACCTTTTAAAATTCAGTTCAATAAAAAAAGCAAAATAAAAAAGTCTTGGAACACAGAAGAAAAGCTATTAATGTATTTCGCTGTTTTACTGCTCAGATGCTCTCTTCTAATTATTTCTTCTCTCCGAAAGAAAACAAGATAAAAGGTCTGCATTGAACTGAAGTTTTTATTAATTGTTTTGACAGAATTTTAAGAATAGCTTGATTATGGCGCCTCTGACTTTTTTCGCCATGATAAAGGACATTGCACTTGCCATCCTTCTTACCATTTAGTTGTGACAACACGTTTTTAAATTCGTCAAACAAATGTTC
The DNA here is from genome assembly GCA_013235015.1 of Araneus ventricosus. NCBI lineage: Eukaryota > Metazoa > Arthropoda > Arachnida > Araneae > Araneidae > Araneus > Araneus ventricosus. Next base: position 248,536 of record BGPR01000987.1, on the reverse strand, counting down.
GCATACAAAATGAAATGTAGCTATTTGTCTTTTAAGGCAAATAAAAATAATACTTGCCTCAGCTAGATATAAATTAACGATGAAAGTAAACCTGTTGTCTCCTTGGAACGTCGCCTTCATTTAAGATATCTCGAAAACGTACTTATAAGTAGAAAAATGAAGCTCAACATATTTCAGAAATCATAAATGAAATGTTTTCAAAATTTAATTCAATCCTGGAAATCGTAAGATTCAAAACTTTTTTGCACTTAAAAAACGACAGTTGAAATTAGCGTCTCTGCTTTTACAGATAAAAGAAAAAGGTGCTTCACTCAAATTTTGAGTCAGGAATTTCAGAGCTTGGAGGCTAGACTCACTTTCGCTCCAGATATTGACTTCTTTGTTTGCAGTGTTGGCCCACTAAATGGCTGCTTTGATTGCTAACATTTCTGCTTGGAACACAGTATTGTCTCAGCTGAGCTTGGCCTTACAGGTTTTAGTGACGGCTTCGTTTGCAATGGCACAGAAAGCACTGCCCGTTTGATCGTTTATCTTTGAGCCATCTGTGTATACTTCGATTGGCGTTCTGTTGGAAGGACCTTGTCCCATTTGTGAGATTTTATCTTCCAGATTAAAAAGTGCAGGGTTTATTATGGATGGTCGGGATGGCTGCTCATAGCTTTCATGGTCGAAGTGTGTACCTTCCTAATCGCAATTTCTACCCAATGCCCCGATTGCATTTTGGCTTTAATGTGAAGGGGCATTAGATCTTCTATGACTTGGAGAGCCGCCGTTGGGGTGGTGTTGACCACTGTGATGTTGAGTAAAAGCTTTCTTTGGATAGAAGACAGGAGTTTCTGTTGCCTTACAGTGATGCTGTGGGCCCATGCTGCTGAGCATAGAGAATGACCTTTTCCACCACCGTAAGATACAGCTGTCTTCTGATGTTTTCACTGAGTCCCCAGCTTGATCCGGCTACTTTCTTGAGCCCTTGGTGAAGGATTAAGGACTTGTTCTTTATTGCTGATAGGTGTGCCGCGAAGTTAAGCTTATCATCGATTAATACTCCCAAATATTTTATTACTGAGGCTCATCTTATGTTGTTTTGTCCCCATTTTATTCCTGAGTACCATATTTTTCCTGATCTATTCTTGTTTATATGGAGATAATTAGTTTTGTCCAGTGAAATTTCAAGTTTGTACTTGTCGGTCCAGGTCTTGAAGGATGTTCATGTTAAATTTCATACATCTAGATCCTTTCGCATTTAAGTGATCGTTCGCACTCACATACAAATGGATATACGGGCAGATAGAGGACTAATTATTTCAAAAATGACTCTTTCTTGATCCAGGTCCTATGTAGGAAAGTAGAAAAGAGAAAATCACAGATTTATAGAAACAATATGCACTTTATTGCAGACCACACAACACAGAGTATTCACGAACTCGAATTCCTTATTATATAAATAATTTTCAAACGCTGATGTCGGAAGTATGTTCTAGGAATCACAGCAGTTCAAATCGATAGATAACTAGAAAAAAAATTTAAGCCTAGCGTCTCTTTTAAGAGACGCTTCCAAAATGCATCATAAATTCTCTGGAATTAATTTTTCGTCGCAATGTTTAGAGAAAAATAATTTCAAGTATTCGCTTCTTCTTTATTCAGTCAATGTCACCATGTATTAAGCTTTTGATTACTGATGTAGCCTTTATATTTTCAAGCCTAACTCAAAAACTAGTTTTTTGGGGGGTTTTTTGCAACGGGGAGAAGAAAAGGGCAAGTTCGTTTCTGTAATTTTTTTTTTTTTTTGAATTTACACAAATTAATTTTTTTTCATTTTGCATTAAGCAACTAAATAGGAACGCTACGCTTAGAAGGGCCCTAAAACATAAATTTTTCAGGCTAGATTTTTTAAATAATTTTCCAGATGATTTCAGGAAATTTAATATTAGTGCATAAAATATTATTGAAAAAATAGGACTTCGGCATTAGTGGGAGAAACATCTGAAACTTGAGTCTCATTACCGTTGCCAGGGGGTCATATTTGTTGTTGCAGATGTACCTTTATTATATTTTATTCCTTACAATATCTGTTTCAGTTAGTGGCATAGCGAGGGGAAGTGACGCCTGGATCATTATTAAGATGTTTTCGCCCCCTCCCTGTCATCATTAGTGTACTAGCTCGTGTAAACGGCGTCAGGTACGTGGTATTTATTCTCTCCTTCATCGTATTTCAATTTAAAAAGCGACATAAAGCACTTTTTTTTTACCCCAGTCGTCATCAGTGTCTTAACAAGCATAAACGGTGACAGAGGTTTGACATTGTTTTTACACACCTTCATCATATTCACCGTACTTACAACATATCCCTCGCCGATTAAATTCTAATCAAAATTACTCTGGTTATCGTGTTCACAAGATAACATGAGCAAAAGCGTTGTACTACATATACTTCGCTACTACTAATAATAAGAAAAATAACATCCCCCCCCCCTCCTATTCTCATAGAATGGCAGTTAATAGAGATTATTTTAACATTATGTGTATGATCCGAAAAATTTCCGTTTAGAGGAGTGACCGTTATGTATCGCCACACTCTTGTATAATACAGATACTTTAGTTTTCCCTAATGATTCAACCGACAAATGATCGAAACAGTCGATGGAAGTAACAAAAGATTCAAATTTTATTCCTACTTGTTGATCTCTTAGCCGATCGACCGAA
>BGPR01000987.1:196464-241010 GCA_013235015.1 Araneus ventricosus | reverse complement strand
TTAATTTTCAGTTTAAGCTGTTACATGGGTATAAGGTGACTCATACACTTTTTTTTTCATCAGCAATGGATGTACAATGGTCATTTTATTTCAGGCAGAAAGACGTTGGCTTTTGTGAAAACGCTTTCTATTACAACCAAATATTTCTCTCGACGCGTTCACTGGCTTAAATCCGGACATTTTGAAGATCTTTACATATAGTAACCCTAGTTATATTACCCCTGTTCACACAGTTCCCCAAATACAGGGTGGTCATTAATTATTGGACCCGTTTCAAATACTGATAAAAAAAAAACTAATAATATTATAACTGTGAGGTTTTTTTAAATGAGAGAGAGCAAATACTTTTTTTTCAGATAGGTGGCGTACCATTACGGCTATCTAAATTTGCTACAGCGAGAGGTTTTCATACGCAATGGCTACTGATAAGCCGAAGCCGATGCGCGTTTTCTGGTTTCCTTTTGTAGTTTTTCTTGAATATGTCGAAACCTATTCAGTTTTCGAATTACAATTAATTTAACAAATTAAAGAGAGTAAAATTTTATAAGAGAGTAATTACAAACACATACTTTTATTTTTCTTCTAGCTTTAATATTTTCGCAGATAATGGCTCTCAAAAATGGGAGATGTCCAATAATTTACGACCACCTAGACCGCTGTAAAGGCATCTTACCTATTTGAAAAGAAACATTTTAAAATGCGCTTTCAGTTTAAAAAAACACGAAGTTGTAAATTTTTTTCTTTTAATTTTTGAAATGGGTTCAATAATTTATGACCACCCTGTATAATATCTCTTTTACTGTTAGGATTTCAATTTTGACTGATAATCCTTTTCCTGTCGAGTTTTTTACCGTTTATAAGCAAATACATCGCTATTGACGATTTATTTGTTTGCAGAGTCAACTACATTAATATATCTTAAAATAACAGATGTTTGTTCCTGATGGCTCTGGAGTGCAATGTAATAAAATTGTGAAATAGCCTTTTTTTATTTAAATATATTATTTACTTTCTAACTTTTTTAGCAAAAGCAGAAATTAGTTCGTCTTGTATTCTCTGAGATAAATAAGAACGCGATGCTGATTTCACACAACGATACAAATTTCGTTCCACGATTGGGTGAAATCTTGCAAGTAATTCTATGAGATCTAAGAAATTACCGTTGTGTGGTTTATATAAAGCATCACTACTTACCTTGAATATCAAATTATGCTGTAATAAATATAAAATTGAAGCCACTATTCGTTTATAAACACATTTTATTCAGTGTGTTTTGTTTTTATTTATTTTTTCATGTTCTCTCTCAAAGTGTTTCCCAGTATGAATTTCTTTTTAAATTTTAACAATTTATATATAGCTTATAAATGATATTCTGATCTTTCATGGCTTTGTAATCATGAGCAACTTGAATGAAACTCAATCGTTAACTCCAGTTAAACACAAAGAGGTGGTATTTGAAAAGTGGCACAATGTGCCATGTTTTTATTTTCCATCCTTTTTTCAGCCATCCCAATTTCTTTCTTGACGTTCCTCATACTTTAATTTTCTTAAATAATTTCAGAAAAACTTCTATTTTTATCAATCGGAAAATTGTAGTTTTTTGTACTTATGTCGCTCCATGTTGTATGACAGTCATTCTAAATTTATCAGTTAAAATTTCAGGACAATTACCAGGATCATTGATATCGATATTTCGCTTTCAACTCTTTGTTGATCCTTGGACTAATTCATCTTGTTCTTTATTCGACACTGACAAAACCCCACCGTCTATAGGTTTTCCTTTGCTTCATGTTTACCTTTTCATTTTTCAATTTTCTTAAAATGGTTTTCCTCTTCAATCAGACGAAAGCTGTTTTTATGATGATTCAGATTGTTTCCGCCGGATGCCATACGGCATAATTTGATTCCGCGATTTTGATTTTTCAATAACTGTTAATTATATGTTTCTTCAGTTTTTTTGCACATTTTCAGTATTTAAAAATTTTGCAAGCCTCACGTTCTCAGCAATTTATTTTCTTTTTCTGTGTTTTACTTAAATTTATCAAATCCACACGTACGTTTTCTTCCGGCACCTCTGTTTCTACTAGTCATGTTTCGAAATTGTCCAAAAGTAATATAAAAAAATTAACATAAATTTTTAGTAGTATGATTACAACAAACAACAATGCAATATATTATTGAATAAATTTAAATAATATTTTAATTAATTAATTCACCGGGAGGGAACTAACCAGATTTGTCTTCCCTTTAAATATTTATTTATTTCCCCACCCATCGATAAAAACGTATGATGTGTACTTTCAGCCTTTACAACTCAAGCATAATGAAATAAATTTTTTTTGTTTTTACTTTTCTTACTCTTTATTTTGGGTATGTAGTGAGATTCAAAGCCCCAACTTGCCTTTGATTGATCGACGTGAAATGTGAACATATCGCGTGATTATATTCACATATATGTATATTCGGATCAAAATAAAAAATAAGAAGGCATTTTTAATTCTTTGCGGTCGCATCCCCCTTCGGGCCCTTCGCGGCCAGAAACGTAAAGGTAAAAACACTCTCTTTATCGATCTTTCGATGGGATCCCGGCCTCACTTGCCGGCGCCTTCCGAAACTTTCATTCACCCTTCGAGTTCGCAACTCGACTCATTCAGAAAAGCAATCCCTTACCCTCGGGGGATTGCAGCGCCCTCTATCAACGAGTGCGAGAATCGAGGGATCTCAACACCACAATTATTTTTCCATATTTTTTCTGAAATTAAAAAAAAAAACGTAATGCTCAAGTATCGAATTTTAATAACTTCTAAGAGAGTTCATTAATTTCTAATTAAATCAAATATACGAAATTATAGTGTTGCTCGAAATTTTCAAGAATATTCTGCATCGAAGATCAGATATTTCTAATGAAATTATAATTGGAAAAATTATAACTTTACTATTCGTTTCTGATATTTTATGTATAAGAATATATTTGATGGTCATTTACGTGAACATAATAAAAACATCTATCTTTCAAAGAATAATAATGGCAATTTAATATTGAGGCTCAACAGTTTCAAAGATGAATAGCATTTTAAAAACAATCTTTAAATGAAATTCCTATTTCATAGATATAATTCAAGCATTTAGAGGAATTTAAAAAAAAACATTCTAAAATTTATTATGCAATCATAATTTTTTAAAAAAAGTTACCAAGGGCTCATAAACTTCAACAGCTTCACAAACTGACACACGCAATGATGTCAATGTTTAAATTTTATATAGATCACTGCCACGTGATTTTTGCAAGCTTTCTTCATCAATATGTCGGCATTCCAAGGGATGTGTATAGGAAATAGAATATTAAGAAGTCGTCTAATAATTGGAAAAATTATAACTTTTCCGATGAGTTTAATGAGTAATAAAATGAGTTTAATAACAATTTTAAATTGAAAATATTAAAAACTTGGACAAGGAAACAATAAAATTTTTTTCCTTGTTTTTCAATGCCGGCATCTTGACAAATGTTTACAAACGAAAATAGGGGCGCGAATTTTTTATTCTTCCTGAATTAGGCTCAGGAGTAAGAAAAGTCAAAGACAGCCAGATCCAATGGAAATTAGTTGACAAACAAGGTTTCCATTCAGTAAATAAATTTTTCAATAAATTATTCCTCATAAATTAAAAAAATTCACTCTCAAGATTCTACAGTCAGCACGGCAGAAGCACCCAGATTGAGGCAGCTATCCTCCTAAACTTCTCGCCAGGCGTCTTTTTGGCGACATCCAGCACGCATGCACATGCCGTCGGGCAGCTCAAAAGCGTTTAAGTGCTAGACCAATGAAAGGCATTTTCCGAGCTCCCTCTTCGGAAATCAGCAGAAAGTTCCGAAGCTGCGATGAGGACCCCACCACAAATCATTTAGAGGAGGCCTGGGAGAACAAGCTGCAAATCGTTAACCGCTCTTTCTGGTAAGATCGATTTCTTTTAATTCGGAAAAGGCAGGAAAGTGGTTTGAGCTTTGACGGGGAAAGATTTTGTTTAATGAGGCTTTTGTTAAGAATCAGTTTTATGAGGGGGAGTTTATGAGGTCACGCGGTTGACACTGTGCTCGAAGATAAGAGATTAACTGAAGATTTTACTTATGTTTTTGAAATAAATAACTTTGTTCCACTTCACATTACAAAAATGATGCCACTATTTGGGTTGAGATTAATCAAATACAAACAATGATTTTATAAATCAATTTTGACATTTTCGATGGGGAATTTATAGGTAAGAAGAAGAAAAATTTAAAATTATCTCTAGTCTTAATACGCTTTCTACATTCAGAAAACTTTCTTAAAAACTTATTAACAATTGCTTTTAAATACAATGGTAATTGCGTAGTTGATATAAATATATATATATATATATATATATATACGTATATATGTATATATATATACTGCATTTGTTTCTGTTTTTGTATATGTTTGTATATATATATATGTCTATCTCTATTACTTACTTTTTTAAAATTACTTGTACCAAATTTCTTCGTGAAAAAGTATTTATGAATAATGTGTGCGGGGAAATATTTAAAAAACAGACGTTTATCTTGATAGGAAGTTAATAGAATAATTAACCTGATTTAAGATAGTTTGAAATACAATTAAATACATAAAATTTAATAATTGAAAATTTGGTCATTCGCTAAAAAAAGAAATGCATATCTTTAACGTGGACTGAAAAATGGCATTTCATATTCTCTTTCTGAGTACTTATACCAGATGTTCTATAAACAGTAAACTTCGCGTCTGTAGTGATGCTACTTTCGATTTGTAGGGATGCTACTAGTGATATCAATTTGTATTTGCTATTGTTTTTAATTATGCAAAATCACTATGAGTGATGTGTGTGTCAATTTTATTTTTGGGGGGGAAATCACTATGCGTGATTGGTGTGTCAATTTATATTGTGAATCTTTTTAGAGATGCACTCTCAAAAATTTCCGTAATTTCAGGGCCACTGCCCGTAATTTTTACGGTCACCAGCCACTTTTCCCTTTTTACGGGCATAACCCGTATATTGTTGTAGGATATTTCCCACTTTTAGAGCCAGATACCGTTCTTTTATCACGGACGCTTTTCATTGGTCAATCAGGATGACGTACCCACAGTTGAGCGGGAAATATTTAGAAGACACAGAGAAAGGATTTAGAAACGGACGCCATGCCGTATTTTTTTGGACAATCGAAGCGAGAACCCTGACTTTCTCAAGGAAATTGTGGATCAAGTATTTATTAATTAGAAGGTAAGAATAAGTACCCCCATTATTCTTTAGTTTGTTGTTTTATTTTTAGTACTTCGTTATTTTAAACGTAACGTGCAGTGGACTGTTTAGTGTTTACCATTAGATGTTAGATTTCTGTTATTTATATTAAGATGCCAAAATTGAAATATTACCTAACAGGAGAGAAATAATTTGTTCAGCAATAGACAATTGCTTAACATATGTGTTAATTTCTCGCTAATGTTTTATTTGTTAAAATATTTTGAGACAAATTTGCAAATTTCCGTAGCAAAAGTTTACAAATTATATTCTGAAACCCTGTTATATTCTTTCTTTACAATAATTTCGATTATTAGCATTCTATAATAATTCAATATTTCAGTAGTATATTCAATAATTCGGTATTCTCACTATATTCAATAATTCAGTATTCTCACTATATTCAATAATTCAGTATTCTCACTATATTCAATAATTCAGTATTCTCACTATATTCTGTATATTCAGTAGTATATTCAATAATTCAGTATTCTCGGTATTTGAATGCATTGTTGTACATACAAATTATAAAATTTTGAAACACTCGATGATTTTTACCTTGGACTAATCAACCCTCATAGTTTGAATGATCATATTTTATGCAAATTGTGATTCAACATTATGAAAGTGTGATTGATTGATCTATAGTAATAAAAAAAATTAATTTCTGTTTTGAGTTTTGTGTGCTCTTTATGTACCTGCAGCAGTAGTTAATCTATTTTTCAGGAGATTTTTCTCAAATATGTTGAAAGCACTGTAAAACTGATTTTAATAATTCATCAGGTGAAATAGATCAATTGCTATAGAACAATCGCACTTTCTATTCACACATTAAATTTTATTTATGCATACATACATTCTATATATCTGTGTGTGTATCTGAGTATGTATATGAAAATATATAAGGTAGTTGCTCCAGTTTTGGCCACCTTAAAAGAAGAGAAAATTTGAAATGGAAATTTCACAGTGGATGACTGTTTAAAGCACATTAAATCATACTTATACTATTCTTTAGCAAATTTTATTGGCTTTCTGCTAGTTATAAAAATTTTCTGAAGAATATTTTAGATTTAGAGTTATGAATTTTTAAATAAATTAACCCAATTTGCATCAGTTTTGGCCACATTAATATTAGATTTTTAAGAGACATTTTAATAAATTTTAAGTAAAAATAAATCATTATGAAATATTTATTTTAGTACATTATTTTCTGTTATTTTAAATGTGATTTTTTTGATGAATTTATAAAGATATGTAATAAAATTTACCTAAACTGATTTTAGCTGCAGATTTCAGTTTTAAAAAAAGAAACAGGAATGCCGAAAACAATTTAATTTGGTTGATAAAATACGAACTATAATTTTAAACTATATATACTCGCATAATTTTTTTTTGATAAAATATGAAACAAAAAATGGGGAGAGGAACAAACTTACATTGCAAAAGCATAGATTTTTTTAAAAATCAAGAATTTTCATTATTATACTCGCTAATAATATCCACAAATATGTATTTTTATAATTTTTAATTGCAACATTAATCAAATTCCGCAGAATCATTTTTAAAATTGGAGCAATCCATGCCTATAAAAGAATATTCCTTATCACTCGAGTCGGATTCCTCAAGTTAAAATTTTCTAACATAAATGTGAGGTAAATGTTCAAAATGGAGATGTTTTTGACATTCCATTTTGAATGGCCGTAACTGTATTACCAACTTTAGATGGCGAGTAGCAAATTTTTTTTATGGAAATGCTACTTGCCTTATTTTTAATTGAAGCCATTACTATGTAAAATGAAAACAAAACTTAATCAGTTACTTTTATTTCTGAAATAAAGTTATATCAGTTGCTTCTCATTTTAGAAACAAAACTAAATCAGTTACTTTTATTTTAGAAATAAAATTAAGTTGCTTTTATTTTAAAAACAAAACTAAATTAGTTGATTTTATTTCATCCAGATATTCTTAAATTTATGTAATGGCTCAAAACACAATAATGAAGTCATGTGGCCAAAACTGAAATATGTAGTGTTCCACTTTTGGCCACCACCCATTTAATCTTAAAAATAATTAATTTTGATATGAAATCAGAATAAAAAGAAAGTTTACCTCATAAACCGCAAGGGTAATAAGTTTTAGATTAATCATTTAATTCTGAGAGCTTGATGATGAAAAACTTCAAATATTTGTTCCTTAACAAAAACCGTAACAGTTGTGAGTATACAATACATGATCATGCATTTAATTTTTTTAGAAGTCGCATGTTTGAGAAAAGTGAACCAATCAGATTGAAAATAGTCAAATAAGGATTGTTTAAAGTATTGGATTGCTTCTTATTAGTTAATTTGAAATTACTGGTTAATTATTGGAAAAACATATCCAACGAGGCCAAAACTGGAGCATCTACCCTATGTGTGTGTATATGCAAATATATATGTGTAAGTATGTATAGGGTTCCCAGTGGCAACTATTTGTTACTAAAATTGGGCCTAGATGGTTATAGAGACTATTTTCGTGTAAAAATGGCCTACAGCTGTTACTGTCTAATAAAAAAACATGAATTTCATAATAAACCATTTTCAGTTGGTCAAACACGAACAAAAGAAAGATATGACTGGAGTTGTGTCAACATTGTAGGTAATGAGTCATTTGAAAGAATTAAGTTTCCATTACTATTCAATGAGTTGACATATTTTCATGTTTATGAGCCTGGATTGCCACCTTGCCTTGGCCACGACCTTTCTGAAGGAATCGTTTCATATGATTTGGCATTATTTGTGAAATATTTTATTAAAGAAAAAAATGGTTATCTTACAAAAAAATTGAATTTTATAATTTTGAAATTTTCTTATTTGGGAAATGAGTCGAGAAATAAACCCAATGAAATAAAGTCAAATAAAAATAAAATAACTGGCCATCCAAGCAGCCCAAGGTAAACCTGGAGTTTAGGGTGCATACTGTTTTCTCGCCAATTTTCTTTGGAACAAATTTGTTTGTTGCCAAACGCTGTTTAGGATGCACAGTGAGTTTTTTTAGATCTCCTGTGTATTCGATGCTTATGGCATCTCAAAACGAGACATTGAGCATGCAATGCCTTCGACATTGCAAGTGTGCACTGGGCAAATTTTTTTAATTTAAAAAAACATCAGCGGCTTCACTTTCTGCAAAGTGGGCCCCTCGTAGCTTCGATTTTCATTGAGAAACAAAACACACGGGAAAAGCACGTTATCTGAAGACGATGAAACGTAGCAAGGGAACTATTGTTTCCAGAAAAAACACTCCTTATTAGATATTTGGAAGCCATAACTAGCAACGCAGAAAAAGAGAATCAATAAATTAAATGAACGAAAATCTTCAGAAGAGGAGCAAATGGTTATTGAAAAATATCGTTTGGTAAATGATCAAGAATTCCAAATGAAGTATTATTCAAATTCGTACGCCGACCAATGGAAATGAGGTGAAATTAAGGGCATGCACCGTAGACCTGTAAACAAATCACTGTCGGCGCATGCTCAAACAATGCCGAAAAAATTTTCAACTTGCATCCAAAACAAATGTTCTGGCACACTCTTCTTTTGGCGAGCTTACAGGAAACAAAGTGAGTATGCACCCTAAACTAAGTTAGCCATTTTTATAATGTACTAAACAAACAGCTCCAGATCAGCACACATCTACATGCTCAGCTAACCGAAATGAGCTCAAACATATGTTTACTTTATATTTTTGAGAAGCTCCTGTCAACTATTGCATTATCTTCGGATGTACACTTGCATGCAAAATTTCAGCTCAGTCGGTTGATGGGATGTTGGGGGAAATCTTATGCAATATTCAAATATTAGTTAGCTTATCATTTAATGATTTGTTTTATGATGTGAAGTAATTTGTTGTTCTAAAAACAGTTTTCTATGACTTTTCAGCATGGAAAGCATAGAAGACATTGGACATCCAACCAAGAAAACTAATTGATGCCTGGAAACAATTAGGTATGTGTATTTATAACAAAAAAATTATAACATAAACTAAATTTGTTTTAAATATATTAAAGCTATAAATTTCAAAGTAATTTATTTTTTTATGTTTAAACATTACATTGTATTCTAAAATATATTTTATTATTAAAATAGCCTTTTTTACATGAGGTGAAAAAAAAAATTAACTTTTTTGGGTAGGTAATAGGCTTAATAATTCTTGTCAGTTTTTATGTTTATGGAATTTTTGAAACATGTTTATACCAGTCATAGCTTTACATTAAACAGATAGCTAATAGTAAATTTACTTTTTGACGTCATTACCATATAACATGTCTTTTTCTGAAAACATTTTTCCCCCCCGGTACACAGTGGAATCTCCCTATAACGAAATTGTTTGGTTCCAGTTGAAAAATTCGCTATAGAGAAAATTTCGTTATACGGAGATTAGAGATTTTTGCAGTTATTTAAATAAATGTTATAAACCTTTTAGTGTATGCGATAAGTTCAAAAATATTTAATTATGACTTTCAATTAAAAATGAAGTAATATTTATTATAAATTTGTTAAAATTATATTAATTTTTATTGTGTAAATAAAATGCTGAAAAGTGAAGTCAATTCACCAATTAGAGAATAATATGTACTAGTATGGATAAACATAAAATGCGTATGGTCACATCCATTTGCTGTTTCCGCCCCCACTCCACTCCGATTCTTGGAATCTTGACCCATAGAAATCCAGGTCCCCCACAACTGCATTACCCTTCACATAGCACTCTATTTTTATGTGTTATCGCTGGAATGAACAATGAGAGTGGTTCCAGAAACAGGCACATGTGAGCGATTTGTTTGCACAGAAATTAGCAACTTTCTTCAAAAATCGAAAAGATAAAGGTCTGGAAAAAGTCGTTACAGGGAGACAACCACTTTGTTATATGGAGAATATTTTGAATGTTATTTAACATTACAATTAAAAAATTCGTTATAGGGAGAAATTCGCTATAGGGAGACTTGGTTGTAGGGAGACTCTACTGTACTTTAGTTTCCTGTGTCTAAAAAAAAGTATTTGGTGCCTTTGAAACAGCATTTATATATATATATAAAAAAGGGGGGGTGCTATAGTGTTCGATTGTAGTAACATTTCTTTTTCAATGAACTTAAATTAAGCTTGTTAAACTTTGAAAATAGCAAAATCACTGAAGAATTTTTCTTTGTCCAATTTGTAGTTTATGGGTGTTTTCTAAGGTTGAATCATGATAAAGGATCCAAAGCTTCCACAAATAAGAAAAAAGGTGTGCCATGAATGAAATTATAATATATAATGAAAATATTAAGTCTCTTGATTCTGTTAATTGTACCTAACTTATTGTATTGTAATCATGGTTTGTGAATTTTTTTTTATTTAAATCTGATGTTTTTGATTTTTTAAGTTAACAAAATTTTAACATGTTCATCCACTCGGCTCTTCAATTATGTCTCATTTTTTATTTTATCCTTTCAGGAAACCCTCAGCAGCTGGATCCTGTCTGCACCGTCTTCGTAGAGAAAGTACCTCTGGAACCCACGATACCATTGAATGATGCCCTGCATACCTGGTTTTCATCATTTTGCAAGATTTTCTTCCATTTCGAGAAATTTTTAAAAAATAATCTGTGTTTTGCCATCGAAATGTTATTTTGTTTTTAAATTAGTTGCATCCAACGTTCTAATAACACTATTATTTTCAGCTTATAACTAGAACGGTTCTGTCGGATTTAAAACAAGAATGGTTAAAATATCATTTCCCATTGGATTAACTTTTCTAATTGTCACGAAAAAATAAGTGGGAAAATCAATGTGTATCTTTTGTTCTCAAAACTTTTTCATGTCATTGTGGGTGGTTTTTTTCATCTTGTTGAAGTCCTGATTCCATAGGCAATGCCATACGCGTACTGCTAGTATGTATATTTTTACAACTCGTTGTCTATGTGTATATATGTTTTTGTAAGTCATATTTTTAATAAATTGTTTTTTATTCAATTGAATTGTTCTACCTGTTATTTGAACATAATTTCACTTAGTGATTTAAGATTACATTTCATAATTTAATGTTTAATTTATCTGTTGTATACAATTGTAATTCGTATATCTGTTCACTGTTTATGTTTGTAATTCATTATATACTGGAGAAAGAGTGGGGCATCATACCTCTTCATTCTATCACATTGCAGTGTGAATAAGATTTAGGAATTCATATATCAATTGTGCATACCTGAGCATTTTTAAACATGTGGGCTGAACAGTAAGAACTGGTTGAGGTTAACTACGTTAAATTTAACATGTTGTGCTTTCCATTAATGGAAAAGTATATTTAACCAAAAACAAAAACACAATTTAAAGTCAAATTTTGTTTCTTAGGCTAGTGGTACAAAAACAGTTTAGCCTTGGGGAAAAGAAGTAGTTGGTCATTAACTTATATAATGCCTATTACACAGTTATACATTGTCTCTGGTCTAAGATTTTCTTTATGACTTATAAAGTAACTACCTGTATACTAAAAGTTTAGTGTTTTCTAATACCTCTACATTATTACACATATTGAAATGATGTACTAAATATTTCATAAAATGTATTCAAGTTTTTAAGATATTTTGTTTTTGGCTTCTGTCTTTCGAGTATAACTAATTTCTGATTATATGTATACTGGTTTTAAAGAAACCTCTCTACAGTATTTCCATAATGGGCTCTTCTTAATACAATCAGCTCCTAACATGAGCAGGGGTCAGGAACCAATTTCCACTTTTTTTGGGGGTGCTAACTTCCAAATTAATGAGCATTTTTGTACGAGCAAATTTCAAAATTTGGATTCATGGTCAGAAATTGAGGGGCAGTTTTAGGTGGTCAACATTCAAATTTATGGTCATTTTTATGTGGTCATGAACCAAAATTCTAGATCATAATCAGAAGTTAGAGGTACTTCTATTAGGTCAACTTTTAAAAATTGTGAGCATTATCCAGAACATAACGAGTAATTTTATTCAGAAAACTTTCAGGTTTAAAAGGAGCTATTCGCAAAGTAACGAATACTTTTATACGAACAACTTCCAAAATTGTAAGCAGTTGCCAGAAAATGGCAGCCACTTTTATACGGTTAAGCTTCCAAAATTGTGGACAGCGACCATGAAATCACGGGCACTTTTATACGGTGAGCTTCCAAAATTACGGGCACTGGCCAGGAAGTAACAGGAACTTTTATACGGTCAACTTCCAAATTTACGGTCAGTGGCCAGGAAATTACGGCCATAGGTTTACGGCCACATTCATAAAATCACGGTCAGAATGTTTTACTGGCAAAATGTATTTTAACGGGCAATGGACGGACCCTGGGCTGCCGGTCACTGCCCGTAATTTTGCGAAGAAATTTTTTACAGTATGTGTGTGTCAATTTTATTTTTGGGGGGGAAATCGCTATGCGTGATTGGCGTGTCAATTTTTATTGTAAATCTTTTCCATGATTGGACTTCCAAGAGACTTTTTCCAAAGACTTTTTACAAATGAATTGTCTTCTTTCTTCCTGTGTTTATTGAGGTGATCATATAAGTGTCAAACGAGTTTATATTCCTTCTTCATGTGTTTATTGAATTTTATAATTTAATTTCATAACTTAAATATGATTTAGTATAAGTGTCAAATGAGTTTATCTTCCTTCTTCATGCGTTTATTGAATTTATAATATAATTTTTAAATTTAAATATGATTTAGTTTAAGTATCAAATGAGTTTATCTTCTTTCTTCATGTGTTTATTGAAGTGATCTTATAAGTGTCAAATGGGTTACTCTCTCATGTGTATTTTAAATGAGGCTATTTTATGTTTCTCCCTTCATCGTGGGTTTTAAAACTTAATCAAATTGGTAAAATACGCAATTCTTTGAATATATATATTCCGCAATTCTTGAATATATTTTCTATTGATTAACAAAAAAATCGAATGGGTAAAATACGAAATTCTTTGGATTCATGGAGAAACTTGGTATGAATATTCGCTTTTTCTTAAGCCTAGGCTTGGGGAGGGGGCAAATCTTGTTCTTTAGACATCCGGTGGTTGGCCCACATCATTTCGAATTTTGGAAAGAAAGTGGAGAGCAGCCTGAGACCCCTTTCTTCTTCAACTCTTGACCAATGAGATCCGAGTTCAGTACGTAGCTGTGACGTAAGCGCGCCATCGCTATTTAGGGGCGAGCGAGATGCGTCTCCCTTTTTTTTGCTCTATTGCCTGTTTTCGACCCCGGTCACCTCGAGTGGTCTTAGGAGCCGTGCGGCGCCGGGAAGTTTGGAGGAGAAGCCCTGAGGTGGATGGGTTAAGTGAGGATGAGCAATCTTTATGCATCTGGCGGATTAATGTAAGGACACAACCGGGAAGAATGTGGATGTCTTACTCACCGTAGTTGGAACGTTTTTGTGAAAAGATCTTTTTTATCAGAGACTAAATTTCTGAGAGCGGCGACCTGCATGCATCCCACGGTTTATCTCAAAGCGAGAGCAATTGAATTGCGTTTAAATGTGCCCCTTGGCGGGATCGCTTCTTAGTGATAGACACTAGTGACCAACGCTCCATGCGCGTATCCTGTGCGGTTAGATGTCCGGCGGAATGCTGACATAGCGTAGTGTTCTGTGTCGTGCGACGCAGTGAGGTAATCCTCAGCGCGAGACTCTAGTTCCTGAGAAGAGACCTTTTCGTGGTTGACACTGGCGACCAACGCTTTTCGCGCGTAACCTGTGCAGTTCGAGACCGACGGAATGCTGACACACCATGCGGCACGATCCAGACATGCGACGAGATGGAACCTGGTTAGACATGCCGGCAGAGTCCTAACAGCAGTGCTGTTTCCAGCTAAGGGATTTAGCCTTTTATTTGTATTACGTTTCCTTCCGTCAGACTTTTGATTAGCATTTAAAAAGCTTTTGGCAAGTGCGTAGTGCGATGGCGCGCTTACGTCACAGCTACGTACTGAACTCGGATCTCATTGGTCAAGAGTTGAAGAAGAAAGGGGTCTCAGGCTGCTCCCCACTTTCTTTCCAAAATTCACCATGATGTGGGCCAACCACCGGATGTCCAAAGAACAAGATTGTATCAACTTTGCATGTATTGTATAAAATATGCAAAGAGAGACGCAAAAGAATTCATCAATAGCTTCTATAAGATAATTTTTTGAAGTATGAAAATCGTTCTTATTATGCAATAAAAATCCATCTCGCGCTTCTGTAAATCAATTTCAAAGAGTTTTTCAGTTTTGACATGCTATGAAAAGCTGATCATACTTTTATTTCTCCTTATTTTGTACCAGCCGTCTTTGGGGACCAAATTTTCGTGAGGATAATTTTGGGAGAAAAATAGAATTTCATAGCTTGATCTTAATGGTCCACTCAGCACATTATTTCAAATGACAAATTTTGATACACATCTCACTCGTACTATTTCAAAAGCCATGCACTTATTCTCTTCTTTATGTTATGTACCTCCTAATTATCTCTACATTTCATTTTATCAAAAATTTGAACTTAAATCTGAAATGGGAAATGATTCAACTTCAAATACTCCAATAAACTTCTTTCTGATTTGGAGCATGCTAATTAAATATATAAAAATTGTAAGTTCACTCTTTGAGCATCGAAGTTTTGTGTGGACTACCGAATATATTTTATAATTTGCTAACTGTCTAGAGGATGTTTGTAAAATGATTCAATGAGAAATTTAATGCATTACAATAAGAAAGCAAAACTTCAAACTTAAAGAACTATAATATGTTTTCACACATCCAATCATATTAGAGAAAAGAGTAGTGAGTACTGGTGTTTAGAATCGTAATAACTATAAAAAACTTCGTTCACTTTCTTTAAATATTATGCATAATTACTAAAATACTAAAAATAAAGACTTTGAAAATAAAACTTCTGAATATGAAAAAACTCCTAATCTCATATATTGGCTATCAACAGTAGAAGAAAAACACAGGTTTCAATAATTATTGTAAAACTGAAAATTATTTCAACTTCTCTATAACGAAGAAAGGTATTGTTTGAAAATATACTTAAAATTATTTTTAAAAATTTATTAATATTAGAGAAAAAATAGAACAGAAAATAAATTAATATCATAATTTAGTTTCAATAACTTTTAGATGATTTTTGAAAATCCTCATGATTTTGTTTCCCTTAGAGAACAATCGAAATTCTGCTGGTAGCAATACCTACAACTTTTAAAAATTTAATGGTATTCAACTAGATTTTTTATAAAAGCTGTCTTAGGTACCTGGCTTCGATGTTATGAAAGAAAATTTACGCTATGTTTCATGCATGCGCAGTTAAAAGGTATTTACTACTCATGTTTCCTCAAATATTCAAGGTACTTACTTGAAAATTTAACATAATGTTTCTCTAACATATGTATCATCAAGTATTCTGTAAGTTTCGAAAATTTTGCGTAAAACTCTGCATATTATAAGAAAAAACATGCAAAAAATTGGTATGTTTTATAGAAACCTTTATATCTTTTCGAATATTAATGGTATTTTTATGAAAATGCATCTAAGCAATGTGTATAAGAAGCAAAACTATTGATGAAAGTTATAATATATTATCAGCTTCCTGTGAAACGGGTTGATATCATATCATTTTCGTCTTCATCAATTTGTGGACGGTTCCCTAATTGTCCTCGTGACAAAATCTTCCCTGTAAAATGTGAGTTCTCATGATTGTACGTCCCACGATTCTCCACAACTTTTGTGAACAGTTGTATTCAAATTAACTCGAAATGTTTCGCATTTTACCTATCTTGCAATACTTTTGACTAGTGTGTATATTCTTGTTTTCAGAAGTAAGTTTTTTTAGTTCACTCCAGCATCCAAACTTGACTTTTTCTAAATAAACTAAAGATTACAACACCTAGAATTATTATATTGCAAAACGTATTAGATCAAATTATAGCATGAAGAATGCTAAACTCAGAAATATATTTATTCATCACACCATCAATAAGAGTGAACTTCCAATCCACAACGAAATGAAAAAGAGAAAATTTAATTTTGAACCCCAAAAACATATTTACATACACACCATTACAATAATTTGTATATTGGAAGGGGTCATCAGAACATCGGTTAAAGAGGGTTGACAAACACAAATTACTAGCAATCTCATAGTCTGAGAAAATAATCTTGAGTCAAATAACCCTAGTTTTCTCCACGAAGTGAGGTTTCATTATATATTTTGACGGTCTTTTCTCTCTCAAGTTCAGTGATTAATCATATTAAAATGTAATGGATCCAAGTCACTTAATGAGCAGTGGCCACGGGCGCAGGCTTTAGAAGCCGCCATGGTATCAAACCATTTCTGCGTCTATGCCATTTTTAAAGAAAATATGATGATGTGTTTTAAATATATTATCATGCACCAGGCGCCAATGACAACTTCTTAAAAGAAAATTATACGAGGGTCGTTTTTATTTCAACTCTAATGGACCATAAAAAAAAGTGAAGAGAGGTGAGAAAAAAATGAATTTATTACCAAAAGTTATGTTCAAAGATAGTTATTTCTGGACATTATCGATGTGAAGATTCGGGCATTTATCAAATTGGTGGACCAGGTTTCCGATTCCCTTTCGAAGAACATTGCCTCCAGTAATGAGAAAAGTTCCTTAGCCTTGCTTTGAATCTCCTCATTTTACTGGAAGCTTTGGCCTCCTAACCAGTTCTTCCATTCTGGGAAGATATGAAAATCACTCGTTGCTAAGTCGGGGGAATACGCCGGATGATCAGACATGTTCCATTTAAACTGCTCCGGAAGTTTCTCAGTTATAAAAGCATTGTGAGGGCGGGTGTTGTCTTGAATAAGAGCAATTCCAGAAGTCTGAATGGCTCTTAGCAGTCCTCGTAAATTCTGACAAGAAACAACTGCATTGATCATTTTCCACAAGTCAACCTTCTGCTTGAAAAAAGGAGAATAACACTACGCAAATCGCACTTGGATGGAGCATCAATTCTACCAGCCATGTTTACTTGCCGAAACATCAGCTCAACCTGGCCAGCGGGTTTCGGCAGTAGTTGATGTTAGGTCACAGATAAGTGCAATCGCCCACCACCTATCCTCACCTCCTACAACTTGTCTGCCTGTTTAGCTACAGATAGGAGGTTGCAAAAACACCTTGTAACCCTGAGCGTTACTTACCTTCGATACGCCACTGGCCATGTTAACAAAACTTCAATGCATTTATGTCACTTTTTTAAGTCAAATAAGATGAGGGGAAATGAAATGCTCCGGGTGCCGTTTACATAAGCTAAGCCACTTATGATGAAGGGGAGGGGCGAAAAGCTCATATGTTGACACGGGTGCCACTAGCCCTCTCTACGCCACTGTTAATGAGGAAACCGAATAGGTTCCTAGAGTTTATCATGCAATTATGCTTGGAAGAGTGGGTAAATGCGTGCACACATATGCAAATAATAACAGTATTTATATATAAAATAATATTTTAGTGCATATAAAAGATTAAAAACAAATTTTCATATTACAAAAGTATTTGTTTTCAAATGTCATCTTTATGTAAATAATCTGCTCTCATCTTAAAATTTTTACTATTTCCGAAACTATGATCAAATTAATTTCATTGATATTAACCATAATGCAATTAATGCCTGGAAAGTAAAAACATTACCTATACGTAGTCTTTAAAACTCTGCTTGTGAAATTCCCTTCTTTCGAATGGCGCAAGATATCTCGCCCCGTGGTTCTTGTCATTGTGACGTGTTTGACAGCTAAGGACTCTGGGGAGGGAGGTCCAAAGCCAAGAAATATTCTTTTTTTATTAGCACGTGCGTGCAAGTGTTTTATTTAACAAAGTTCTTGGTTAAATATAAGAAAATTATGAAAAAATTATAGAATAATTGTTTATAAGTTTCTGCTTCCTTCAGCCTACTCTGTCACACAACCAAAACAGGCCCACTTCTACGAGTGGCCTAAATGAGTGATGTCGGTCTTCCGTCGACCGGACTTGAGATTTCAGTCCTCAGTCTCTCGTTGTCATCACTAAAAGAGCAACAAGCCCTTGCTCGTTTTCTGTCCTCTTCCAAATTCTCTCCCTTCTCCATCCTCGCTCTTTTCTTTTTAACCCTCATCTTCCTCCCACTGGGAACTGTCAAAAAGCCTGTCCACGAATCCTCGTGAATTTTGTAGGTGGAGTCTATTTCAGCGAGCCATTATTGGTTCCTTACCTCTTGGTCCTTTTCCTGTCGCAAGCGAGTTCTCAGGCTGGAGCTAAATGACCCTATCAATCACTTCCACTAACGAGTGGTCCGTTGGTGACAGGCTGGACTCCCGGCTCTCTTTGTCGGCGTTTTAACGAGATGTCCATTGTTGACAGGCTGGACTTCCCGCCGAGACACCTGCTCTGTTCAGTGACCCATGGCATGGGAAAAAGTTACTAGTCGCTAATGACTTTAGGGAATTTACATCACGGGGCGAAATGTAAATTACTTGTCCTCGCTATTCCGAAAAATAGATCCTTGCAAAATAAGTCTCATAAGGAGGCACCACCTGCAGAGATCCCTTCTGAAACTAGTTAAGTTCCGTCACGACGGAAAGAACCTCACATTGCTTATAGGCAGACATCTCATCCTCGTACATGAGGGCCCAAAGGAACGGAGTAGTGGGCGGAAATGCAAGCTCTTTATCTTAAGTCTGTTATTTCTATATTATTGACTCAAAACAGTCATTATTTAGTTAATGTTTTAATGTTTATGTTAATTAATATTTCATTAATTTCATTAATGTTTTCGATCTTCTTAAGATATTTATTTTCATATATCTGTTTGAAAGGAAACCAGAATGGTTTCCCCTCAACCTTATCATTGCTTATCGGGCACATGTTCGTCTTCAGATGGGAAGAAATACCCCACTCTCATCGAGAAGAAATGCAGGCTCTGGTCAGCTACTCCTGTTACCTATTCCCAAGATGCTGAGGAAAAATGTTCCACGGCAAAGGGGAGGAACACTGGCTGGGCCCTGCAGGTAACAAATTTGATCGATTTTTACTATTTGTAACATTTTTCTGTACTATAAGAAAGATACTATACGTTTGGGAAGTGGTTATGCCATTACTTAATCTATCGGTACGAATGTATAAAAATAACTCCCAATATTTTTTTTTAATCTTATAAACTTAACTACTCCCCTCACTGAACAAGTCCCCTCACTGAAGAACCTTTAACTGATCTAAAAAACTACACGTTTCTTGGTCAATGTCGCCCTTCCTTAAATATTTACAGTAATAATATGAAGATAGCGTCATTTGCAGGTACTGTACCTATGCATCATACGTTATTGGTAGATTGTGTAACAAGCGATTAAACATTATTCATTTTACATTATGTTATTTTGAATAATTGTATGTTCTAGCTGACAGCACAATTTTTAATATTTTTGGAGCTTAATTATCAATTAATCTATTAATTGAATTAAATTCATGCCGCATGAATGATGAATTTGTGGAAAATTCCTTTTTCTAGCTTTTAACATTTCATATATAAATAATTTCATTTATAATAATGAATTGTAAATTAAAGACTAAAAAGTAGAAAATAATTGAAATAATAAAAAAATTATACTTTTTAGAACGTTAATAAATGTTAATTTTAAAACTGCTTTTATTCTTTTATATGTCGAAAGAACAGTTGCAACTATGAGAAAGAAATTTGAATAGGAGTTATTTTAATTTTGCGTGATAATAAACTAAGTTTGGAAAAAGGAAAAAATTAAATAAAATATAAAATTGTCATGCTATAATTTTTTAAAAATTAGCCTAAAGATTGATATTATCGCGAAGTCGGGCATGTTGCTGCGAGGAGAAAGATATAGCAGATTCGAATCCGCATGCCTGATGATAAACCAGTGCTCTACCAATTACTCTAACCTAGAATTACAGCTCTCAGATGGACAAAGTATTCCTTTTTGCCTTCAAAAATACCTTGTTAATGTTTTATAATATTTTTTCACATAACGGCAATAATATTTTACAAATAAAGAATTTTTCAAACCTTTTATTTGTTCATGAGAGTAGAGGAGGTATGCCCACTTCCACTCAAAGGGCTCAACCCGCAAAATTGGTTGCTCATCCGATTTATTTCCGTGTACTCCAAAGAAATGTATTGCTATGATTGTAAGAGAAAGATTTTCGAACAGTCAGCATTCGAATATGACAAGCTCTTCTATAGCCATGGGGAAATTCAGCATTTTTTAAAAGCGCTTTAAAGCAATCCGTATTCATAGAAAAAAGCATTCCAATTTCAAATATGCAAGTGAAATTTTGCATAAAAATTTATTTATTTAAATATTGAGGGCAAAAGATGCACAGAAATAGCATCAACGATTATGCAAGTCGAAACGCACTCTCATTGGTCGAGTAGATATGACGTCATCTTGCCCTTCTTCACATTTTTCTGTTTCACGACTTTTGTGTATGTTTTGATTCTAGGCGTTTATATTAGCTTACATTTTAGAAGAGAAGTTTTAGACTTTTTTCTTACTATTTCACGTTAAATTTCATAAAGGATAATGTTTCGTGCAAGAGAAATCGTATAATTTGCAAAAGATTGATTCCGCAATGCGGGAATGTATTTCAAGAAAAACTCAGATTTTGTGATGGCTTCCCTTAAATACATTCAGTAACCAGAAAGAATCTATATACTACTTAACACAATAGACTTCGTCTCAGGAAAAACGGATAGGTTCTCAAAAGCCTCCGACAGCTATAAATTGAAGAGGAACCCTCGGACATTCCGAGAAGAGGTTGATATTTCTGTCGAA
The DNA here is from genome assembly GCA_013235015.1 of Araneus ventricosus. NCBI lineage: Eukaryota > Metazoa > Arthropoda > Arachnida > Araneae > Araneidae > Araneus > Araneus ventricosus. The sequence goes on along the minus strand of BGPR01000987.1, from coordinate 219,912 downwards.
CAAGAAAGAATGAAAAGCTAAGAACCGGATTTTGCCTACGGAAAAAACAGGAATATTATTATTTTAGAAGTTCCACTTAAAATAAATTCGAGTACGGCATTTTTTTAAAAATAAATATGTGCGCCTTTTTAAAATTAATTTTATTTTATATAGTTATTTTACTATGCTGTGAAGTATATAAATTATATTCTTTATACAAGTATCAATTTTAAGATACCAGTTATTAATAATTAAAATAAAATTCTGTTAAATAAATTATATCCAGAAACCTATGTAAATTTATAATGCTATTCAAACGAGACCAAATTGGACTGAACTAGGATTTACTTTTTGAACACTGATTTTGATTGAAATATACTCATCGAATCGAAATAAGTGATTTTGCGTCAAAAATTAATTCTGCGAATTATTTTCTCGCTCTACAAATGAAAACGAATTTCATTATCAAAAAAGTCGTAATTTCAAACTTATTTTTATGATATTCTAATTAATTTTCAATGGGACTGTAATTTCTTTAAAAATGTATGAAACTTCCAATAAATATTGAAATAATTTATGCAGTAAAATAACAAGAGCAAGGTTTTTAAAAAAATATTTTAGAAGGTTGGAAGGCGTCAGTCTCAACGCCCCTCAAAGGGTTAAAATATAAATTCGATGTGATCAAAAAGCGGGGGGGGGGGGGTAGAGAGAAAAAACTAATTAAATTTTTTTATTATTTGCTTTAAAATATTTATTTCATTTTTGCCGTTAATCTTATACTTCTTTTCAAAACAAAACAGTTATTGAATTCAAAGTTATTTTCTACAATGGTTTCTGATATTGGTATGGGGAGCATTTGTTTCTTAAAATATAAATTCCATGTAATCAAAGAAAAGGAGAATAATACATATTAAAATAACTTCTTAAATTTTGCTATTTATTTTATGAATAACTATTTGTTTTTTGCTGCAAATCTCATATTATGCTTATTTTCAAAACAAAACAGATATTGAATTCAAGACTATTTTTTAGTGCGCTTCGTGGTATACATTTTAAAAATATATCTAGCATATATTAATTACTCACATCAAAATGATTTCCATAGACTTGACCAACCCTGCATACAGATAATTTTGGGTTAACTTTATCATCTCTCTTCATCGCTTTATACCGCTTTTTCCGAAAAACATCATTGCTTGGCACATTGATAAATAATGTATCGGGTGCATTTATAGTTGTATTAACACATTTAGGGGCAATATAATACTTGTACCTTTTAACATTATTTTTTCCGATCAGATAGAAGGAAAATATAGGAAAAAAAGCATAACTTCTATAGGGAACGCGTAAAACCAGCGTAAGCTCGATGCTGCTTGTGCAGGGTTGACGTCAGACCCGTTTCGGGCCAGAATGGATAGTTTTTCCCGACAAATCTCAGAGATGAACTTTCAGTGCAAATGAAAAAAAAAGTTAAACGGCCTAGAATTTTTTATAATGTTATTGTTCGTTCTGAAGCACTCTAAATCGATTAAAAAATAAAAAAAGAACTGAATTTTCCCATTTTATAAAGGCCCTCCTCTATGAAAACTTCGAGACGAAGGATGTCAACCATTTTATGTCAGTAAATTTCACGTTTATGGCACAAGTTTCAGATAGCATTTATATATATATATATATATATATATATATATAGTATATAATTCTAAAAAAAATTCCATAGGTCCTGGCATTTGTTCAGTATTTTTGATTATTAGATTAAATTAGATATAGTTAGATATAGTTTAGTAAATATATGAAGTTACTGCATTGAATGATTGATGTGCTTGCTGTTTATATATATATATATAAAGAATTGAAAATAATATAGATACCATGAACAAAAAATAAGTTTAAACATTTATATGTTAACATGTAAAAGAACTCTGTTGCTATCAAAAATATTGAAAAAGGCAATCCAAGTATATGGAGTTTTCAACAATTAATTTAGTAACTTGGCTGTGGACAAGCTTTAGCCAGATTAATTTAATTTTGCTGTACCATCCCTGTTACTAAAGTTGCTGAAAAAACAGACAGGGTAATTTACCCTAAAATGAAAGAATCTAGAAAGAAAATTCATACACTACCCCTAAACCTAAAATAACGCTATATGGAAAGGACTAAAATTAAAAATATGTAATATAACAGTATATTGCATTATTATATTGCACTGAAAACAATAAATACATTATTCAATAAAATACCCATACTTATTCATTAAGAATTAAAGAATCAGTGTCTCTACACATCCTTACTCGAATTCCACATTTTTAATATAAACCGCCACTTAGCTTGACTTCACAGATTGACCAAATAATATAATTAATTTTGATTTAAAGAATTAGTATGATACCTAAATTAAAAATCTCAAAACCTTTTAAAAAATGTAATACAATTATTTATCTAAATTTTATAAAATAAAATATTTGAATATTGGTAATCCTCTCTAATATCAAGGAATATTTCAATTTAAAAATTCTGGCGCCATCTATGTAGTAAATCTGAAACCAATATTCAAGAACCAAATTTGAATAAAATTACACATTACAAATAATATAAGAAAAAACACAAGCCTACAGGCAAAGAATTAAAAATATTCCATTAAATACCAATATGAAGGTTTGATTCTAAGTGACCTAAATATTTCTTATCTATATAAGCTCTTAAAAAACTTTTTGGCATTCCATATAACCATTGCAAAACAGTAAAAATATTTTATGTCCTTAACTCTATTATCATTGTCTGTTACCAAATTATTATTTCTATAATTATATAATTTTTCACTAAATTCTTGAAGACAAATGCTAAGGTTACTATCCCAAAAAGGAAATTTATTAATTTGAAAATTAAATGCATTTATTTTATCAAAGATGTCTGTTACTATTTTATTATCTATAATTTTTATATCTAGATCTAGAAATTCTGGAGCTAATTCATTGCCATTAGTTTTTACAAGTTTTAAGTAATCAGGATAGAAATTAATTTGTGGCTTAAGGTCTATTTCTTTATTGAATAATATCAAAACATCTATATAACGAAATAATATACTATGGCTAAAATTAATAAAATCTTTCTCATAGTAGTGTAGGTAAATATTTGCTAAACTATTGCTAGCTGGACCTCCTTGAGGTTATCTTTTAATTTGATAGAAAATTCTATTATCAAAAAAGGCATAATTTTCTTTTAGAACAAGATTAATAAGATTTTTAAAATTATTAATGCTAATATCTTTTTTAAGACCAAAATCTTTATGTATATTTACTGGGGTATTAATCAAATCTTCAATATCTATATTATTAAATAAATCCTGGAAGTCAAAAATTTGTACACTAGATATTTCTACATCTTTAATTACATTTAATATCTCTACACAATTATTGACTATAATTGTATCTCTTTGCTTATTTAAATACTCTATGATTCCCTATATGTATTTTTGCAAGAGTTTGTCAAATTTTGTAATATAAGTATTGCAGCCATTAGTAACACTTCTAAATTTAAGAGGACTCTTATGAAATTTTGGAGTTAGAAAGATGTGAGGATAATCTTTTTTAATATAATGAATTCCCAGTTTTCTATGGAAGGCTTGCATTCAATTAGAAATTTCTCTGTTACCTAATTTTTTCTTATTATTAATATTGCTGTTAATAATATGATTATTAAGTATTTTTTGTAATAATATTTACAAATTATAGCAAAGTTACTGGGCATTTTGTCTATATAGACTATTACAAATTCTGTTTGCAACTCTTTTATTGTTTTTTTAATATCAGGATATTTAATATAGTCGTTAAAGTTAAAATTATAGTTAAAAAGATCAAATAAAGTTTTTTGTCTATATTTATTAATATATATACATATAATTAAATTTTTCAAACAATCAAAACACATATCACATTTTCAATATATACACATATTAAACTAAAAATTAAAATTAAAATAATGTTACCTTATTAGTAAATACAAAAGAAAGTTAGGTTATATACTAATGTGTTAATACTAGTTAGATTATTACTACTATGAAAAAGAGAACTCAGAATTGGAATTCCAACAATCAAATGCCAATCCATCTTGGGAATCGATTATATCGCATCAATCCGAATTTGTCGTGCCTACCGTCTGCGAAAACCAATTGCTGGAAAAACAAAAAGTAAGGGATATTTTATATATATACAGTGAAACCTCTTCGAACGGCCACACCTACATGAGTTCTAATAGGGAGATAATAAACAAAAAGGAAAAAAAAATATAAAACACAAACGCAACGAATGCGCTTTAATGCCGCAATTAAAGAAGATTTGTGGAAATTATCAATGCCTTGAAAATCAATCAATAAAAAATATCAATTTCAAATTTAAATGAATAAACAAAGAATTCAGTTTATCGGTAAAAGCGTATAAATGCTCATCAGGGGTTTAAATGAAATCTATGCAAAGAGCTGAAAATTTTAAAAAATCTCTTTTCGGCAAGCTTGAAGGCAAAGATAGATTCCTTTACGCTAATGTTACAAAAGTAATGAAATATTACATATTGATCAACTCAGACATAGCCAATAACTTTATTCTTTCTACACATTGCAATATTTACACTGTGATTCTGTTTTAATGACAGCCCATTTTTCAGCCCATAGACCTAATGTTAAAATAACCCCTAGCAACGGCCACCCAACCCCTCTGAACGGCCGCCGGGTGGGTTCGCCCATCCCATTTAACAAACGCATCGGCTAGAGATTTACTTTTTATACTGAAAAATCAACTTGAAAAAATGGAGAAGGGTAATAGGGAAAGAGTATTTTAGAAAGAGAGTATTATAGAGAATGTTCCGAAAAGGGTAAAAACTTAAGACATTCACAAATTATATCCTTTTCACAAAAAATGTAAAAAATTATTAAATAAAGTACTATTTTCTCTTTAGATAAGTCTCAAACTTCATTTTAAATAAGAAATATGTGTCAGACTTGTTTATAGTATGTATTATAGCAATTATCTTGTAATTGTAACGAAACCCTTCAGAGCGGCCAATTTTTCTCGGAACGGAGGGGTGGCCGCTCAGAGAGGTATATATATATATATATATATTAAGAATCAAAACATAATAGAAAAACAATAAAATAACAAATTTTCATATCAGTTTCGAAAAGATATGAAAAAATGAATTGAAAGTATATCCGAGTAAATATAAAATGCGAATAGTAACCCCCTTCAACGCCAATTTGTACCTTGACCCTCCGCAAACACTGCCACGTCAACATTTATCCTTCTGGTACATAAAATATTTATTCTTACTTTTCTCTAATGTTATCACATAGTACTTTTGTTTTAATTATTCAAAACTCCTCTCTCTCTGTTTTTGGTTTGGAATTAGTAATGAAAATCAGTGTTTTAGACCTTACGGCGTAACTGATTGCAAGAAATTATCAACTTTTTTATATTTTAGCAATTCACAATGACTTCATCCCCTGAAGAAACGTTATTGTGCTTTAATTGCGTTTTTCATTTTTCATTCTATGTTTTATACTCTTTCATTTTACGATTTATACTCTCTCTCTGTATATATATAAAACAAATAAGAAACTATCATAACAGAATTGCAAAAGCAACATAATAAATATCAACATTCATAATTCATAAGTTGTCAAGAAAAAATTCTGCGGAAAGAAAATGCCGAAAGTTCTTATAGGGAGAAAATAAACAGGTGGTTGCTTTGTTGAAGTAGGTGCTCACTATGAAAGGATTTTTCAAAATTGTAGCTAAAAATTTAATTAATTGAAATTTACCTTAAATTTTAACGTTTTTCCACAATATCTTCGGAGCATTTGTCGCACAAAAACCATTTTAACACCATTTTAATTTTAAATATTAGTTTTTTTAATGACACCAATTTTGTTTCCATGCGACTTTCTATTTAATATAAATTTATTTTTGAAAATGTTTTGAAACTCAATATTCAGGTGAGAAATGGCTGCTCAAGGTCACATCACAAGGTTATAGCACTGGAGAGAAGGAGACGGGAAAGGGAGAGTTTGTGACGGGTTACGATCTAGGGACAAATTTTGCCCAGTCATAGTTCACACCAGCGGCGGCGAGTCGAGAGGAGAGGGGGGGGCGACGAGGGTCAGTTGAGCTCTACTTTTTTAGGGAAAGATTAAATTTTTATTTCAATTTAACTGCCTGAAACTAGGAATTACAAAAAATTAATAGTCTTTGGGAAAACTAACTAATTTTTTAATTTACTTTTTAAATTTTATTCTCTATCCTCTATACTCCCGGGTCTTTTAGATACCAATAAATGTTTTACCGCCTCACTTTTTTCACCCTATCTGGCGCTCACTGGTTCACACGGGCGTCCTATATGCACGGCTTTCGCTACCATATTCAGAGTTAATCATTCTAGAGATGAATGATACATGAATTGAGTGAGAATTATTTGAATGAGTATTTGAATGAATTTTATATCGCTCGCATTTTAAAATTTACGTCTTTATATATTTTACTATTTTCCAAATACAATAATATAAAATACAAAAATAAAACTAATTTAAACTGGTTAATCAACTGGCCGCCGAAGGCGGCTAGTATATATATAAAAGAAACAATCTTAACAGAAGCGTAAAAGCACCATAATCAATAAGCATTCATAATTCACAAAATGTAAAAAAAGGAAAGAAAAAAGTCCGTCGAAAGAAAATGCCGAGAGTTCTAATAGGGAGATAATAAACAAAAAGGAAAAAAAATATAAAACACAAACGCAACGAATGCGCAATAATGCCGCAATTAAAGAAGATTTGTGGAAATTATCAATGCCTTGAAAATCAATCAATAAAAAATATCAATTTCAAATTTAAATGAATAAACAAAGAATTCAGTTTATCGGTAAAAGCGTATAAATGCTCATCAGGGGTTTAAATGAAATCTATGCAAAGAGCTGAAAATTTTAAAAAATCTCTTTTCGGCAAGCTTGAAGGCAAAGATAGATTCCTTTACGCTAATGTTACAGAAGTAATGAAATATTGCATATTGATCAATACAGACATAACCAATAACTTTATTGTTTCTACACATTGCAATATATACACTGTGATTCTGTTTTAATGACATTTAATTTTTACTATATCAAGGTTTTATCATTCCGTTTTTCATTCCAAAAGGTTATGCTAGATTTATTGGTCAGTAAATTGGTCACTTTTTTATATATATCCCAACACATAATAATTCAACACGTAGGTATCATAAAAAAATAAATATCTCAGCAGCGCAAATATCCCTTAGATAACATTAAGCCAGTCTATCTGAAATAGTAGCAAGAAATTGACACTTGACACGAATGAAGAACGACTCTAGATTAGTTTATTTAATCTAGGTTACCATATAATTGTGCGAACATTACTTTGTCATATGGTAAAATCACATGTAAAATAAATGAATAAAAATTATTAAACATTGCGAGTTCCAAATTAAACACGTTTGTTTAAAGCACAGGATATCAATGCAACTATCTTGAACAGGGAATTTAAATCTCCATCGACAGTTAAAAGCAAATACTCAGGCAGAAAACTCCAAAACAATTTTAAAGTTAATGAGATATTTTTCAATATAAAAAAGGATAAAGGGAACTCTTATATATCTATCTTTTTTGGTTATTTTATATTAAATTTATTAAACAAATCTTGGTGCAGCCATGTTTAGTTAAATATGAAATTAAATTAATCTGAGGAATTAGCTAATCATCAAATTAACTATTAAAATTAACTGTTTGATTAATTAAAATTAATTATTTACTTATATAAAATTAAATATTTAGTTAATAGTGACGATATCTTCACTAAAACCTTTTTTTGGCTCATAGTATATGCCAGCAATCTTAATCTTGTAATAATCTAATAATTATCTTAAATTAAGTAAAAGTTATTGTGTTTGTATGTACGCTTCATATCTCCTCCTAAACCACTGGACTGATTTCAACCAGACTTTGAACACTTTTTATTTAAGACAAGAGAAAGTTCGCCTTAACTTTTCAAAGCCCAAAAGTTACTTACAATTTCTGTTAATTAAAAATTAAACAAGGCTTTTTTCCGCTATATCTTTGGAAATCATTATCTCACGAAACTATTTTTACACCTTATTATATTTTAAATAAACTTTTCATTTCAGTGATAAAAATTTCATTTTCATACAATTTGTTTCTCTCAATTTTATATTTTTTCAAAATTAATTTTATACTGAATTCGCAACAATATTCTTTATTGTTGAAGAACAAGAATAATACGAATATATATAGTTGCTAGAATACATTCAGATAATTCTGGACTAATGTAAAAGAAAATTTTGTAAGTAGACTATTAGCCATTTATATTATTATTATTGTTATTGACCCAATAATGATTGATTTATTTTCATTCTTTAAATTAATGAATAATATAATAAAATATTCATTGTGTGTGTGTGTGTGTGTGTGTGTGTGAGTGAGAGAGTGAGTGAGTGAAACCTTTCTTTCTTTTACTTTAGTAATTGTTAACGAAATTTGAAGTACCTATATAACAAATAATATTTTATAGAGAAAACAGCTGTTTTTAAAAATCGTTTGTTTCAATTGATATTCTCATTTTAATTAAAAACGTTTCGGATCAGAAAAGGAATTTGTGTATTATAATTTTTATACAATAGTAGTTTTTACATTAAAAATATTAGACGTGAAAGCATTTTAATCCGGAGCAAAGCCAGGTATATCAGCTTGTTTACCGTACAAAAAATGGAAGTGGATGCGGCTGATGGGAGAAAATAACTTCTAAGTAATTCTTGCTGTCAAAAAACTTTCAGTATAAAAATAGTTTGTTATGATAAGGTGATAATTCCCCTAATTCAGATTTTCTTTCTCTCTTCAATCGCAACGGAGCTATGGGGAAAAGATAAATTGGGGGAATTGAACATCGCTTTCCAGCTCATAACTTCTAAGCAATTGTTGCTGTCAAAAAAACTTTTAATATAAAAGTTTTTCGTTACGATTATGTGATAATTTCCCTAATTGAAAGTTTCTTTTTATCTTCAGTAGTAACAGAGTAATGGGGAAATGATAAATTGAGGGGCCTGGGGAACTGAATATCGCTTTTCAGCTCATAACTTCTAAGCAATTTTAGCTGACAAAAACTTTTAATATAAAAGTTATTTGTTCTTATAAGGTGATAATTCGCCTAATTGAATTCTTTTTTCCTATCTTTAGTCGTAACAGAGCTATGGGGAAATGATAAAATGGGGGAGGGGATTGGAAGTGTCATTTTAGCTCATAACTTCTAAAAAATTGTAGCTAACAAAAAAGTTTCAATACAAAAGTTGCTTATTATAAAGAGGCAATAATTCGCCTATTTCGAGTTTTCTTTATATCTTCAATCGTAAAGGACTTATGGAAAAATGAAATTTTCTGTCCCCCACCATTTCCACCCCTTTTAGCTGTTTAGCCCATCTACAAACTCGGTCGATATTTTCACCGAACTTACAACATATCCCTCGCCGGTTAAAATCTAATCAAAATTACTCTAGTTATCGTGTTCACAAGATAACAAGGGCAAAAGCGTTATATATATACGTCTCTACTAATAATAAGGAAAAGAACATTTCTCCCTCTATTCTCATAAGGATTAGAGCTACAAGAATGAAAGTGGGTGGAAGAGACTGCAAATGACGAGAGCTTTCCAACAAGGGGTAATATGTATAGGTTAAAACGGACTTAAAGTTAGGGGAAGAGGAGGGGAAGGGTGGGAAAATCACTTTTCAGCTCGTAACTTCTAAGCAATTGCAGCTATCGAAAAAGATTAAATGCAAAAATTGTTCGTTATGATAAGGCAATAATTCGCCTAATTTGAATTTTCTTTCCATTTTCAATTGTAAAGGAATTATGGGAAAATGAAAATTTTCACCCTCCACCATTTCCACCCCCTTTGAGCTGGATATCCCATCTATGAACTCGACCGAGATTTTCACTTTCTTTACAACATATCCCACATTGGTTAAATTTAGATCAAAATTACTCCAGTTATAGTGTTTACAAGTTAATAAGGGAAAAAGCGTTATATATATATATATATATTTAAACGAAGGGTGGTTTTGGGTTCTAGGGGTCATGATCGATGAAGATCTGCAGAAATTTTCCGAAAGTCGAGTCATGAGAACCATTGCAATAGGTAGAATCTACCTAAAAATCATATCGCTTTCTGCGAACAGAGTTATATAATAAATCTAAAAACACTGCCTTCACCCCGAACGTTATGATAGACCAAGAATTTGAATTCGCCTGTCATTTATTTTCAACGGTGAAAATATCTTCCAGAAAATTATAGGCATCCCACAAGGGATCAGTTATTCATCTCTACTTGCCCATCTTTTTCTCAACTTTTTGAACGGAATATCGTTTTAAATTTTAATTCAGCCTTCAGATTTATTGATGACCTCATTATTTTCATACATAAGGATTTCAATGCAACTAATAATAATCTCTATTCAAATGAACTTAAATTAATCAAAACAAGTAACTCAATATCCAGTAATTTTCTTAGATTTATATATTGATTTCCAAAATACCTTAAAAATAGATATTTATGCCAAACGAAACGAGTTTAAATTTAACGTCAAAAAATATATTTTTTTGGAATTCTATTATCTCTTCTAAAATTACAAAAACACTATCATTAATCAACTCGTAAGAATTAACAAAACATGCAACGATAAACATTCAATCAAGCAACAAATTCAGCACCTTAGAAATAACTTTATAGTAATAAAATTCCTTTCTCCTTCTACGAGCCTTTAATTAATGGTTTTAAGATGTAAATAACGGATGACATATTAGAGCTATGTTGGTACAATTTTAATACTGTGGCAGGGTCTCTCAAGCCAGACAGGTATAATGTGATTACCTGAAAAATGCATCTTCCTGTCGTTTATTAATGGAATTCAAATTAAAATAATATTTAAAACTTACCGTTTTCTCCTTAATTTTTCAATGGCCGATAATTTTTCAATATTCCACTTTTTTATCATTATCCCTTTTTTACTACTAAAGGTGACAAAATCGTCTTGTGGGAGTACGTTAATGCAGTCCAATAAGCAGGATTACAAAAATAAAACTCTTTATTTTACAGGTATTTTAAGCAAAGAAACGTAACACAAGTATTAAAACAGCACTTGTAAAAATTCACAACAGAGATTACCATTAAATCTCAACACAGCGCTCAAAGGCCTCCTATCAAGATCCAACTGACTCTTCTTGGCTTGAGAGCTTGCCTTTATACTTTCCAACAGGAAGTGACTTCATTATGTAGGAAGTGACGTAATCTCTAGAAAGTTCATGAAACCAGTAGAAATAGCTTGAAAGTTAGAGGTTCTTCTAGAAAATTCTCTTTGTCGCCAAAGTCGCCAACTTTGCCGCCAAGTCGCCAAATTTGTCGCCAAGGTTAGCATCTCAGGGAAACGACTTTATAGCTTTGCAACAATACCTTTAATTTGGAAACAGGATGTGAAAATTTTATTGTACCAAGATTCTAGAATTTTTTTACTCAGTTTAAATTCTAATAGCATCGTTTGAATAAACTTTATAATTTCATTGTTGTTTTTTTTCAAACTTATCTTCACTTAATGTCATTTCTGCGAAGAAAAATAAGTCCAAGTACTTATAACACTTTCAATTTAATAAAAGTGTTTTTCTCCGAAGCGTCTTTCGTTGATTTTCGTTAATCAACTGACCCTTTGGACCAGCAGTGAAACACCCGTTTCTTTTTCTCTCCTTAGTTTGAACCACCTGGCAAGAATCTCGTCTTCCTTCGTACTCCATTTTTCCCCTCCCTATCATTGCTACGCCAACAACAGATACTCTTTAATATCTTGGATTTTATTGCCATTATCCGGACTACAATTCTCTTCTCTTTAGTGTTTGTGTCACTGACCGGAATAAACCTGTTCCTTCTTTTTCTCCTTACGCCCTCTCCCTCCGGTAGGAAGTGGGGACAACAATCTTGAAGGATTTTACACACTCATTATGATCATTAAAAATTTGTAATATTAAATGAAACATCGCAAAAAGAGAGTAATTAACGTCATTGGATTTCGGTGCAAACATATTGAAAGAGGTATATGCTACGAAATAAAAGCTAAATAAAATTTCTTCCTTTGTGTTAACATCCAAAGAAAACAATATTTTTATCATAACTTTCACAATGGTAAAAATACCGGAATGAAGGTTTTGATAAAACGATAAATTGGTTTGAATTTAATTACAATTACAGAAAGCATTGTTACAAATTTTGTATGAAATAAATTTGAAATGTTTATTAAATTAAGGAAAAGAACACATGACATTTGAGTTGGAATCATTAAAAAGATAATTTTTTGCTCCCTAAAATGATATGTAAATAATCTACGTGCAATTTCTTTTTGAAATTATTGCCGAAAAACTGAAATATAACGCCAAAAATTGGCGTTTTATTTCAATTTTTAATTAAATACCTTAGAAAGTAATATTTTTGAAAATATAGAATTAATCCCCACGAAAACGGACCCCTGAATGGCATGTGCAAATTTCTTGTTAAGACTATTCACCGTATAAGAGGAATTCTTGCGACAGATAGACCGTTAATACATCTTATTTTCCCCCTCCCTTTATCCTCTTCCTACGATAGTATCCAGACTGAGTAACATTGAAGGGTTAGCACACACTCATTAGGATCATTTAAAAATTTATGAGAATTAAATAAAACATCGAGAGAATAATTCACTAACGTCATTGGATCACTGTGTAACCGCTTTAAGGCAATCAGGGAGCTTCCAAATCAGTTTTTGTATTTTTCAACTAATGAATTTGAAATTTTGCAAGCGTTAATAGGAGTTCTATATAAGACAACACACAAAATTTCACTTTAATATATTTATTTATTTTTGAGTTGTGGGTATAAATGTAATTTTTAATAACAATTAATGGCCTATATAGTAAATGTTCCAGGCGCTTCAATTTTTGTTCGAATTTCATGACGTTTTACATAAGAATAAAGACTACATGGAGAAGAATTTTTGGCATTCATATAGAAGTTATTTTATTATTAAAATGTCAATATTTTCTTCCATATCACGTATTGGAAATACTTTTTTCCATAATCAATAGCCTCTAGTTATTACGTATACTCTTTGTGAAATTCCTCTCTGAAACAAAAATTATCCCAAATTTTGTTTGAAAATGAATTTTTATTAATGACTAAAGTAATTAATAAAAAAATTAGAATTATTTGGAGTAATTTTGGAGGGCCTGGAACATTTATCATAAAGGCCATTAATTGTTATTAAAATTTACATTTATACCCATAATTCAGAAATAAATAAACATATTGCGGTTAAGTTTTGTGTGTTGACTTGTATAGTGCTCCTATTAATGCCTCCAAAATTCCAAATATATTAGTTGAGAATTTAAAAAATATTTTGAAGGTCCCTGGTCGCCTTAAAAGGTGTAAACGCCACAACCGGAAGTGAAAAGTCTACTTTGTTGTTTATGCTCAAAGAAAACAATATTTTCTTATATTAACTTTAACACTGGCAAAAGCCCGCGCGCAAAATAGTAAATTGGCTCGAATTTATTTCTATAATAATAAAAAGTATTTGTTAGAAATTGCATTAAAAATATGTTTTTAAACGTTAATAACAATCAGAGAAAACACTTCATCGGAATGGAATTAATATCATTAAAAAGATAATTTTATGCTCTTTAAAATAGCATAAAAATAATTGATGTCTAATAAATATTTCAGAAATTATTGGCAAAAAGCATCTAAGCAATAGGCTTAACAGCGGCTAATTTACGTTATTTAATTAAATATCTTAAAAACTAATTAACTTTGAAAGTTGAAAATAGCACCGTTGGCCTAGAAATGTTCTCTAGAATGTTGTGTGCAGATTTCATGTCACTATGGTTCACCGTTTAGGAGGAGTTCTTGTGACCGACAGACAGACAGACACATACATGTATTTTCTGTTTTGTATTATAGATATATATAGAGAGAGAGAGCTAATAGTAACTACAATTAGACCTAATGCCACAAATGAACTTCTAACCTGAATACTTGAATCTAATAAAAACTAATAACAACAAACTTTGTGCAGAATTTTTTGATATTGAGATTAATATTATGGACATATATAAAATTAATGCTAATATTTTTGATAAAAGAAATGCTTTTGATTTCAAAATTAATAAATTTCTTTTCTGTGACAGTAATCTGAGGAGATTAATTTTCAAAAATTTGACCCCTCCCGAAGGAAGTTCGTACTATCACTGGAGGAAGTAATTACCCACCCATTACTAAACCCACAACCAGAAGCGAGAACCCTATTATTTATCTGGCGGTTTCTCATATCCATGAACTCGATCTCCACCTCATGTGTGAGCGAGTGTAAAGCAAGCTGCCAGTGACTCTTTGTTGTTGAAGGCTTTTGCGAAAGCATTGTTCCGTGACAAACTTTCTGTTGGGCCCCATGGACAAAATTTGGAAATATTGTGTATTATCTATAAAATTTTCAGAGGGATCGTTACTGTTTCACACGTATAAGATTAATTCAGCAGAATTTGATATTTATGATGAACCTAAAATTCTGCTTGAGCGTAATGACAACACAACCAAAATGTATTTAGGCAACATTAGTCAGTTTAATCGTGCTTTAACTGTGATTTATGTTCTAGTAAATTGAAGACATATTACAGGACGAGGCTCATTTTGTTTTAAATTTCATAGACAAATGCATTACATGATCAATGGATCGCAGGCACCCGCAAGCGATAATCCCTGTTACAAAGGATTATTTATTATCTGTTCTGACAAAAATTTAGAGAAACAACCTGGAAATATTGCAAATGCACCCTGTGACCGGAAATATTGACCATGTTGTAGACGATGCTGGTATATTACAATCCTTATGCAAAAATATTAAAATTTGTCAGACATTACGTTGTGAATGTTCGAAATGATCAATTACAATTCGTAACAGAAAATGCTTCTGATCCTTGAAAGTATAAAAAGAGCTGTAGAGAAAGACAAATAAAAAATCCTAGGTGATTACATTCTGACAACCATTGTTTACAAAACACGAAATCAATTTTTAAAAGGTTTGGAAGGAAAAAAAGGTTATACACGCTCTCACGAGTTTTCTGGTAAAAAGTAAATATTTTTACTTACCGCAATAGAAAATTAAAGGTGGATAATTGTCAGATGCCGGAAAGATCGTTGCAGCTTTTGAAAAAGTACTGGCGATTTCTTGCTCGTACGCGTTTTTCAGGAAGTATTCACAATAAACTATGATCAGCGGAGTACAACATCACAACGCTTGCAAGAATGGTAAGAACTCTGTAATAAAATTACACTATCTCAAACGTTGTTCACAATCGGTTCAAATATAGTTTATAGCTGATAAATTACAGAGAATTGAAAAACAATTTTGAGAAAAAGGCTCTATACAATTAAACTTAAAATTTGAAATTTACTTGGATTCAAAGAAAAATTTTGCAATACCGAAAATTACAGCCATGTTCAAAGCTTCTTTTCCATTATGAGTGGACGCAACTTTCCAATCTTATATATATATATATATATATATATATATATATATATATATATATATATATATATATCCAATTTTAAATGTTTAATGCCGGTAGTTGAAAAGTGTTTTATAACATTTATGTTAATATAAATAATTAATTCAAAATTAAACCAACGGGAGAGTCGCTCGACTTTTTGGTGCGCAAAGCGTCTCGTTTCGTGTTGAGCGTCACGCTATAATGAACAGAATGGAGTATTCATTTTGTGTTTCCTCCAGTTTACAAATTGGGTCAAAAATTAAATTTCATATAGATCTATAATTTTGGCTTCAAATCCAGATCCTAAATTTTATTTATCTTGCTTTTAGTGTTTTTGAGTTATCATTATCACATGCACACGGACAGAAGTTTACTCGTAGACGGATTTAGACCAAAATTAGACACAGATCTAAAATTAAGTGTAAATTAATATACTAAAATTAATCCATCTATCGATTAATCCGATTGACACTCAAACATTGATGTATTATTCCAAAATTTTCCAGAAATCAGAAAATTTATTGCATTAATAGTCAGATGTCAATCGTCTAATTGATTGTTTTTTCGAATTTTAGCATTTTTTGACAAACCGACCGACAGACATGATTTCAAAGTGATATTTTCGGACTCAGGGAGTTCTAAAATATAGTGAATCGTCAATATTTCTGTATCTATAACATAAAACAGAAAATAAATGTATCTGTCTGCCTGTGTGTCGGTCACAAGAACTGCTCCTAAGCAGTTAACGGTCGCGACAAGAAATTTGCACACGACATTCTGGAGCACATTTCCAGGTCAATGGTGCTATTTTCAACTTTCAGAGTTAAAGAGATTTAACTTAAGATATTTAACTGAGTAACAAAAATTAGCCATTGTTAAGCCTAATGCGTTGTAGTTATTTGCCAATAACTTCTGAAATATTTATTGCACGACAGTTATTTTTACACCATCTTAAACAGCAGAAAATTATCTTTTTAATGATATTATTTCCATAGCTATAAAGTGTTTTCTCTGAATGTTATTAATATTTAGAAATATTTTTAATGCAATTTCTAACAATACTTTTTTATTCTTACAGAAATAAATTCAAGCCAATTCACTGTTTAGAGTTGGCTTTTGCCAGTGTTAAAGTTAATAAAAGAAAATATTGTTTTCTTTGAGCATAAACAACAAAGGAGACTTGACACTTCCGGTTTCCGATTCTAGTATCATTTACACCTTTTAATACGGTATACAGTGATATAATGACGTTAGTGAATTATTCTCTCGTTGTTTTGTTTAATTTTCACAAATTTTTAAGTGATCCTAATGAGTGTGTGCTAAACCTTCAAGGTTACTTATTCCGATTGCTATCGTTGGAAGAGAACAAAAGGTTGGGGGAAAAAGATGTTTTAAAGGTCTAACTGTCGCAAAAACTCCTAAATGGTAAATTATCTCGACATGAAATTTGCAAATGCCATTTTGGGATCCATTCCTATATGAATTCTACTATTTCAAACTTTCAAAAAGATGCTTCCTAAGATATTTAATTAAATAACGAAAATTAAGCCAATATGCGGCGTTTTATCTCAGTTTTTCGCAAGAATTTCAAGAAAATATATTTCACATAGATATTTACATACAATCTTAAAGAGTAGAAAATCGCCTTTTTAATGATTTTAAATTATATGTCATACGTTCTTTTCCTTAATTTAATAAATATTTCAAATTTATTTCATACACAATTTGCAACAAAATGCTTTCTGTTATTGTAATTAAAACCAATTTATCGTTTTATCAAATCCTTCATTCTGGCATTTTCACCATTGCGAAAGTTATGATAAAAATATTGTTTCCTTTGAATGTTAACAGAAAGGCATAAACTTTATTTAGATTTTATTTCGTAGTATATACCTCTTTCAACATGTTTGCACCACATTCAAATGACGTTAATTACACTCTTTCCATGATGTTTCATTTAATTTTACAAATTTTTAATCACCATCATGAGTGTGTAAAATCCTTCAAGATTCTTGAGCCCACTTCCTACCGGAGGGAGAGGGTCTACCTATATAGCAATTTTAGCTTGCATCAAACTTGCAGCAAGCTTGCCCTGCAAATCAGCAAGCTTGCTGCAAGTTTGATACGACAAGAGTGCAAGGGTGAAACAAGGTTTCAGCAAGTTAACGCAAGCTTAAGTCACCATAGGACAAACTTGCAGCAAGCTTGCGTGTCAAACTCATTGCAAATTATAGCAAAAACAGAGTACGAACACAACACGGATTAGAACTCGCGATCTACCGGTTCCGAAGCTGACGCATTCGGCCAGTTAAACTCAGAGAGGAGAAGATAGATTTCGCTAATACATCGTTCGATTCGATTCGTATGCGATTTATTTTAAACTATTTTCTTGATTTCATTAAATTTTTGAGTTGAGAATATGATTTGAAGTCAAAGAGAGAGCGATTTTCGCTAATAAATATGTTCTGCTAGTAGAATAAATTATGAAATTAGAGTTCATAAGTAATTACTTTAAAATGGGACAAAATGTATAGTTGTTTTTCAACAAACATTGACTGTTTTTTCGGTTTAATTTTGTTTATAAACTTTAAAATTTCAACATTAAGAAAAAGGCGATATAGTTTTCTTTAAAGTGCGAGTGTTATATTTAGTAAAAAGATAGAAAATGTTTCAAAAAATTTTTTTATAAAAAAGTTAGTTTTTTACAAATACTTTAATAATTACTTTTAAACCTTATTGCCTTAATTTATTAAATTAGCAAACATAGATATAAGAGCTAAAATTGCTTCCTCTTTGACTTCTAACTTCATTTTGAACTCGAAATTATAAGGTTAAAAGAGAATTTAATTAAAAAGACTATTCGTATGAATTGTTAATGTGCTTAAAATTTCATAGAGATCTATACTCTGTAACTAAATTTTATTATTATCATTTACGCTCTCTGAGTAAGTCTGGCTGGTTCAGCGGTAACGTGCCTGGTTGGTATGCGGTAAGTAGAGGTGATCAAAAATAACCAAGTATTACCCGGAAGTTCAGCGCTTAGGAATTAAGTGATTAATGTTTTTCCATGCTTCTAAAATGTATTTTTAAAATATTCTCTATAGTTATATTATACAATATTATATAATATTATTCAGTATAGTACAATATTATTTAATATGGTATAATATTATACAGTATTATACGACATTATCCAATATTATGAAAAAAACATTGTACAGTATTGAAAAAAGTCTTACGTTTTACACTGTTTCAATATTGGGAAAAATATTGTACAATATTAATTTTTCGAATTTTATGATATAAAACAATATCTTGTGTTACTTAGGATTGAAATGAATTTTTGAATGAGTATTTTTTGGAACTTGGGGATAACAGCCTTTGTTGCTAAAAATCGCTAAACCTAGTATCTCTCGGAGATACAATTCAAGTCAAGTCCTTAATAGAAGATAGTTATCCTAAAAAAATTAATATTTCTGTAAGTACACTACACGATGGATTGGCGAATCTTTTTCTCGTCACCAACTTTTAGTATCAGAGAACAGCTTTCCTAAAAACTGAATATAGTTAATATCTTTTTAAGTAACCCAGATAGCAATTTTAGTTTGCTGCAAACTTGCACTGCAAATCTGGAAGCTTGCAGCACGTTTGACACGACAAAAGTGCAAGTATGAAACAAGTTTGCAGCAAGTTAACACAAGTTTCGAAGTCACCATGGGACGAACTTGTAGCAAGCTTGCATTGCAAACTATAGCAAAAACAATACGAAAACAACACGGGATAGAGCTCGCGATCTACCGGTTCCGAAGCAGACGTGCTAACCATTCGGCCAGTTAAACTCTGAGAGGAGAAGATAGATTTCGCTAATAAATCGTTCGATTCGATTCGTATACGATTTATTTTAAACTATTTTCTTGGTTTGATTAATTTTTTGAGTTGAGAATATGATTTGAAGCCAAAGAGAGAGCGATTTTCGCTAATAACTACGTTTTGCTAGTAGAATAAATTATGAAATTAGAGTTCAAAAGTAATTACTTTAAAATGGGACAAAATGTATAAGTTATTATTTTTCAACAAACATTGACTGTTTTTTCGGTTTAATTTTGTCTATAAACGTTAACATTTCAACATTAAAAAAAGGCGATTTAGTTTTCTTTAAAGTGCGAGTGTTATATTTAGTAAAAAGATGGAAAATATTTCAAATTTTTTTTATAAAAAAGTTAGTTTTTTACAAATTATCATTGATTTATTGAATTAATAAAAAGAAGGACGGTCTAGGAGATGCTATTGAAAATCGGATGTTTTTTAAAACAGAGACAAAGATAATTATCTCTTTGTGCTATCTTTGCATCAAGCTTGTTTTGCAAACTTGCAGCAAGCTTGCAATGCAAGTAGGTGGGGCTATTTGTCACGGCGAACTTGTGGCAAACTTGTTTTGCAAGCGAGAGTGGCGCTAGTTGTCACGGCGAACTTGCCACAAGTTCGCTTCAAATTTGACGCATCAAATTTGCAATGACAAGATAATATCAAGTCAAAATCAAACTTGCTGCAAACTTACGTGCTATTTGGGTAAGGAGCAAAAGAAAGAACAGTATGCGGTTTTTTTTTTCGATCAGTGACAAAAACACTAAAGAGAAGAGAATTGTAGTCCGGATGATGGCAATAAAATCCAAGATATGAAAGAGTTTATGTTGTTGCCGTTGCAACGATGGGGAGGGGGAAATGAGGTACGAAGGACTACGATATTCTTGCCAAGTGGTTCAAACTAAGGAGAGAAAAAGAAGAAGGGTGTTTCACAGCTGGTCCAAAGGGTCGTGGATTAACGAAAATCAAAGAAAGACGCTTCCGCGAAAAACTCTTTTATTAAATTGAAAGTGTTATAAGTACATGAACTTGAAAATATTTTTATCCCGAACAACGCCTGATATATCAGCTAGTCTGTAATATGAAAATACATGTGTCTATCTGTCTGACTGTCAGCGAAAAAACACCTCCTAAACGGTGAATGATAGCGATATGAAATTTGCACACGACATTCTGGACAACATTCCTTTGTCAACTGTGGTTTTTTCAACTTTCAGAATTAATTAGTTCTTAATATATTTAATTAAATAACGAAAATTAGCCGCTGTTAAGCCTAATGCTTAGATGTTTTTTTACTAATAACTGAAATATTTATTGCACGACAATTATTTAACTATATTATTGGTGTATAATATAGTCAAATATGGTGAATAATTAATTATTTATTAATTATACACCATCTTGAAGAGCAAAAATTTATCTTTTAATGATACTAGTTCCATCGAGGCTGTAATTATAATTAACATTCCAAAATTCGTTTTAAACACAATTTGTAACAATATTTTCTATCTTTATAAAATTAAATTTGAACCAAATTATTAGTTCATGGGACGCTTTATACAAGTGCTTTTGCCACTGTTAAAAATAATATAAAAAATATTTTTTTTCTTTGGACATTTTTCTCCAGTAGTGTAAGGTCTTTCAAGGTTACTCAGCCCAGTTCGTATCAAAGGGAGACGAACTAGGTGGAAGAAAAATTATGTTTTACCGATATATCTACCACAAGAATTCTTCCTAAACTGTGAACAGTATCGACATGAACTTTGCGCATGCCATCGAGGTCATTCAAGGTCTATTTCTAGATTAACTGTGCTTTTTCCAACTTTCTGAAATTATTACTTCTTAAAATATTTAAATAAATAACAAAAATTAAGTCAATTCCCGGCGTTTTTTCTGAGTTTTTCGACAATAAGTTCTGTAATATATATTGCATGAAAATTATTCATATACAATCTTAATGAGCAGAAAATTTTCTTTTAACTGATCTGAATTTAAATGGCACACATACGGCCTTTTTCCCCAATTTTCATAAACATTTCGAAATCCATTTCAAACATGATTTGTAACAAAGCTTTCCATTATTGTAATTAAACTCAAACCGAATTTTTGTTTTACAAAATCCTTGATTCCTGTGTTTTTGCCTCTGTTAAAGTTATAAAAAATATTGCTTTCTTTGAATATTTACAGAAAGCAAAATTATTTCCACTTTCATTTCGTATCATGTGCATCTTTCAATATGCTTACACAGTAATCCAATGATGTTAGTTAATAATTATCCCTATGTGCGATGCTTCATTCAATTTTGACAAACTTTTAAATGATCCTAATGAGTGTGTAACGTCATTCAAGGTTATTGAGTCCGTTTACGAAGGGAGAGTGTCTAAAGAGGAAAAAAGGAACACTATCGAGGTTTTTTTCCGATCAGACACATATAATAGAATAGTACTTTGAAAAAGAAGAGAATGGTACTTGGATGATGGTAATAAAAATCATGATATTAAAGATCTTTTGACTTCTGTTGTCGACGTAATAATGATGTGGAAGAAATATGGAGTTCCAAGGATTGCTTGACTCGTTCCATGTGGTTGAAGGTGTGGAGACAAAAGGAAGTGCTGGCCTGAAGGTTAGACGACACGGGAGAGGTGAAACGAAAATGAAGGACAGATGCTGCTAATAAGCACTGTTAAGTTAAGTTTAAAATTTTACAAGTTCATAGACTGTAAAATTGTTTCATCCCTAGCGAAGCTGGATAGATCAGCTAGTCAAATATATTGAAGATTTCAATAGTCTATCTTCGTTTTCTCCATATTGCCAATCGTAAAACTCTTCCAACATTGTCACTAATGATTTAATTATTTCAAAGCCCTTTGGGTCTATAGAAAGAGCTTCATGACAACAAAATTATTTCGTTTTGAATATCGAGTTTTTTTATAAACTATCTCGATTATGCTTATTTAAATCAAATTCTCATATACAAAATTAAATTTAATCTCTAAAGTAAATTTATATTTCATTGTTAAGATTGTTTTATTGTTCATTTCCGTTACTACTAAACACCTTAATCGATCGATTTCAATACTACTTAACTAGACATAATGATATGCTCGCAGTACATTCTCCATTCGGTCAACATGAATTGTCATTGATTGTAGAATTATTAAAACCACGAAATCAATTGCTTTCCCTTTCCTCAGTATTCCATTGCTTTGAGTCTTCTGTGCAATTCTAATTTTGTTTAGCTGGATGAGCCAACCATGGGATTGGATCCAGTTTCCAAACGGCACCTGTGGAAGAAACTGCATCGAGAAATTCCTGCGACTTCTGACAGGACTCTCATCCTCACCACACACTCCTCCAACGGTGCCGAAGTCAATTTGTCAAGGAATGGTCTTTTCAAGGGAAGGTAGGGTGTAAAGTCCTTTCATATTCGTGCTAGCTTATATTAATGTTAATGGACATTTAGTTGAATTAAATTATGGAACTGTCGGTACTCACATATTTATACTTTCGCTCGAAGATTTAGTAGTTGAAGGGGGTATGATAGCCAGAATTGGCTTATTTGTGGATGGATTTTCTGCTGCATTACATTTAACTTTATGTAATCTTCAGAAAGAAGGTGTTGAAATTAGCGATTTATCTTTCTATCAATAATTTAAAATATTTCATTTCCTTTACAATTAAACTTTTTAAGAAACTGCTGCTTATGAAACCTTATATGTGTTTATTGCATGCTACGGCTTGATGTTTAAAAATCAAAACATTTAACCGGTTTCGAATTTGGCAAAACAGATATTACATTCCGCGTTGGACGACCTTCGGAAATCGTGGTATGACGTTTCGAATATTTTTTTCTCCACTGAGTTTTGGGTTCTTGTTCGTTTTACAGCTTTTTAGCTTATTTTTTCTCTGCATGTGTTACGAGTATACGAAAAAGTTTGGGGGAGACCACTCCCACTAGTTGTCATG
>BGPR01000987.1:145061-196454 GCA_013235015.1 Araneus ventricosus | reverse complement strand
AAAACACTTCTCCACCATATATTCTCTGTATGTTTTTCTCAATTTTGCACAAAAATGTGGGTTTGTGGAGGGGCAGACGACCTTTGATGACAAATATACAAAAAAGCTTTAATATGTGTTGTAACAACTAATGTAACTGTTTAATATTTTAACAGATGACTTACATTTAAAAATAATGATTACGTATTTCTATGTACCAGTAAGTTCGATTTTAAAATTTGTTTATAAAAATTAATATTATTGATTATAAAATTTTCTTAAAAAATGCTTTTATTAGTGTTCTAAAATGTAGAAAATAATTTTGTATAAAATATCTGGAGTATAATCTAAAAATTTGAAGATCTTGAGATGGTGATAGAAATACACTACCTAGGGGAGAGTGGGGTAAAACCGGATACCTTGATTTTGACGTTATTAATTCTCCTTTCTAGTGGAAAAATTCTGAACTATGCTCTACTAGCGAAGAAAAAATTATGGTCGTAGTTGCCATGTTGTTGTTGTTGAATTCACTTTGCCTGTGAAGATTTATTTGTTTTATCACGTCAACTCTCCAATATTCGTTTCTTTTTAAACTATCCATACTTACTCAATTATTTAATTGTTACAATTATAAAACTATATTTAGTCCGGCTTATTATATATTGACTAAGGATTAAAATCCTATCAAACAGTAAAGATTTAGTAAAACAATTACTTGGTTGTGTGTTTCATTTTTATAACCTCTGCACTCCGGGTAAAACTCGGTACTTCTGGTGTGTTAAAACCGATTACTAGGGGAACTACGAATACCCGACCCAAGAGGATTTTCTTGGATTTTCAGATATTTGGTAGTTTGTGAGGGCCATTCCTATTTGACCTTTGAGTCAAATGGATCTGATCGAAAGCATTTCCAATTTCCAATATTTTCTTTTTGTGGCAATTTCAAAATAATAAGAAAATAATTTAAGTAAGTTTTAATAATTTTCAAAATAATTTAAGTCAAAATTTTAAACAGAATTGAAATTTATTTATTCCATTATTTCCTCGCTTGCGATGTTTATTCATTTTTTCTCATATAAAACTTAAAATGCATTTGAAATTAGAAATATTTTGCTCGAAGTCTTTGCTATCGTTTGGTTTCATTTAACGCATCGTCATTTCGACTCAGTTCGTCTCTTAGCTTGAATTTTAAAGAAGAAAGAATACATTTTTCTTTTTATGCCTTTGGATTTGGATAATTTAAATATTATGGGAACCCAGTAAGTCTATTACGTATTTCCAATTTCTTGTTTTGTACAACATTTGTTAGATTCTTACATGTCATTTTGTCGCTATTCTGTTCTATTGCAATTTCCAAACCAGCAGTGTTTCAATGCGCTAGTGACATTATTAGATTCCCTGTTTCATTTCTACAGCTTTTTTCCACTAACCTAGATAAGAATTTTGGAAATATTTTTAAATTGATTGTTTTTATTCTTAAATTGACAAGTACGGTAACTATTGTTATATCTTAAGAAAATTGACTTAATCTTAAATTGTCAACTTTTGTAACTATTGTTAAATTTTCAAAAAATCTTCTTTTTTCTTAAATTGACAACTATTATAACTATTGTTAAATCTTTAAAAAAATTTATTCTTAAATTGTCAGGTAAAATAAAAATTCCCTGAAAATATTGTTTTCCTTCATTTCCAATAGAGTTAACATGTGTATCCGGTTTTACCCCACTAGGGAGGTAAACCACGTGCTTTTACTTTTTCTACAAAAAAAATAGTAAAAAAAGTAGTAAATATGACTTTTCCTGAAAGATATATTGTACTCTGATAAATAATCAATATTTTAGTAAAATTTGACCAGATATATGTCGAATAGTTTAGTTCCAACAGGGCTTCGAAACTTAGGTACCATGTTTTACCCCACTTTCCTCTACTTAAATTTTAATCGCATACATAATATGATTAATTTTTATTGAATGTATAGGAAATTTTATGATATTCATTGTGGCTTCATATCTGTAGTAAGGTCTCGGCTGTGTTCCAGGTTCCAAACCCGATTCTAGAGAAGGTCCGCTGTGTATGCGGGCCTGCTGCACGTTAAATCTTACGTAGTTGCCCAAATATCCTCCCGCTGGTGTGGTGTAGATGTTTGGAAGGGAGAGGCAGCTCAGGTGTCATCTGCAGTTCAGACTGCAGTTCAAAATTACGAAGTCCTTCCCCAAATTGGCCTCGCTCTGCATTAAAATAGGACATTAGTATAATTAATCTAGTCTTTTACAATTTTTTTTTATTTTTAGACTTTTTTTTAATACAAAACAGTACATTTTTTCCTTTCTTATGAAATTACGCTTTTGAGAAGAAAATATTTATGTCAATAATTGTTGTCTACTATTTAGTTTTTAATAAAGTTCATGATTTTTTTATTAAAATCATTAGTGAATTTTGAAGTTTGGTATTTTTTTTAAAAATTTGTTACTATATGGTGAAATCTCGTATTCTGTCAAAATCGAATTAAAATTTAATCGATTAATTCATAATTAAGTTTTGATAATATTTATATATTATGATATTGCAGTCGGGGAACACAGATACGCAGAATTTCAGAACCCTGAATCATTAGGTGCTTATCCAAAAAACGATTACAAAATTCCACCTTTACAAACATAAAAGAGGTTTAATAATTTTTAACAACAGTTTATAATGACATTCTTTTATTAGTTTACTAAAATGAAGAATTTATCTTTTATTTTTTTACTTCTTAGTTTTTAATTTATAATTTATTATTATAAGTGTTTTTTCATCTAGGAATCAATTTTTCCCAATTTCACTCCTAACCTTCGCTGATTTAACAGGAACAATGGTGGCTCGAATTGCCAAAATCAAATTTTTCCAAACCCTCTAATACAAACACATGACATTTCCACCTATAGTTTCCTGTTTAATAATTTTATTATTTTTGTAAGTAATTCTGATCCAGAAAAGTTTGTTAGAACCTTATAAATCGGGTTATTTGTCGAGGTATTTTTTTGAGGGGGGTAGGGAGTTAAATGTTCTCAATGCTCATTTGATTTATAATTTTCTTTCAATTTTTAATATAGCTTCTGATCAAATTTTTCAAAAATTCTTGCCGATGATATCGATATCTAAAGTAAAATAATAACACTGAACAATAATGGATTTTTTAATTCATAATTTTTGTGGAAAGTATAAATAACAGAAAGTCCTAGCGCAGCATAAAATATTAAATGTCATACATTCCAATATTGAGATACATGTTTAGAGAAAATGCTTCACTCTCGTCATGCTAATGTGAAGCTGGACGTATTGAATCCATTTCTTTGAAAGCAAATAACTTTTTCGTTACTGGCATAGATTTCGGGAATCAGGTCTGTCAACTCTTCTCTTGGAACAGAACTGTGATCTTCAAAAATTTTCATTGAAGTATTATTTTTAGAAGCAAACTACTTAATACATCTAGGAATTCTTGGCAGCATGAAGAATAATTTAATTTTTTTTAATATTATATCGAATAATAATATATAATAATATTATTTTTCTATATACGGGGCCTTTTAAAGTACCACTGTGAAATGGCCATAAAAGAAAAAAGTACTGCACAAAATTTTATCAGACTTGGTAATAGTTTATAAGAACTTATGGATTTTATTTCCAGAAAAAAATGTTCAAAAACTCACCACCAGCAGGGAATGGCGCTGTATACAATATTGTTAAACAAAATAAGACATGAAGACATGTGTTAAAATTTTTTTAAGCCTCATTTCACTGATAACCGAATAAACACTTCCCCATTTCTTGGCTACAATGGTCACCAGACTTTAACCCCTATGACTTCTGTGCATGGGGCAAACATGTTGACAAGATAGCGTAAACTATTTGGTGATATTGAAAAATGCGATACACCGACATGTCCGTAACGTTTCTCCTAATATCCTAAGAGCTATGTTGAGAGCGCTGCAATGTGATTTAACTTGCTTTCAGAAAATCGTGGACACCACATTGAACATGAATTGTAACACTTTTTAGAAACGATTAATGTGCACAAGGTGTCTTTTCACACTAAATTAATAACGGTCTATAACATTTTTAATGACATTTTCCCTCTATCTTATACATTTTTCGAGAAAGGAACGCTAACTCTGAATATTTCTGACAGGTGGCGCTGTAGGCGGTCTCATCGCGTAGCGCATACCCAGTCTAATATACGTAGACTCTACTTTCATGACTGTAGCTGCTGTCGTTCTGAATATAAGTGTGAACTTAAGTGATTTACGTAGGCGCAATGTATATAAGAAAAAAATGATTGCACAAAATTTTTAGTTAGGTATTTCTCAAATGATATTTTCATTCCCATAATAAATAGAGTACTTCTTTATAAGACCTTTAAACAAGTTGCTAAGAAAGATTGTATGATATTTTGGCATGATATTTATGGAAATATATATTTTGCTTTAGTGTGCGATAATTAGTTTCTGTTAACAAGCCGCTTTTAGATATTTTTTTCATATACTGTACAAATATAATATTTATTATTTGCTAATGTTTTCAGCGTTTCCTATATATGAATTTAATAACTTTGTTTGTGCATCTTTACAGATTCTTGGCTATTTGTTGCCCTATGAAATGGCATATATCTTCAAGGATCCCAATAACTATACAGACACCCTCTCCCTGACTTTCCCTTGGTGTTTATATACGGTCCATACATGGAATCCACAGAAAATCAAGGTCTTATGAAGTAAGTTACATCCATGTGTTCTCTGGTCACGCATTTGCAATGACGTGTGGTCAGAAAGCAAATGGAAGTAACTTACTTCATCGTCACTAACTCGAGCCTCTATTTATCATTACCAATGGTAATAATTATGCTGAGTTATGCTTTTATATGGATGAAAGTATAGAAAGGATAATCAACATGTGAAGGCCAGCACAATAATGAGTTGATTCAAAAAGTCAAAGATAAATGTCATCAAGATGATGTTTATCGTAGTACTAATGTTCCTGGGTTCATGGCTACCCCCTATATCATCTCCACCAGAATCAAAGTAGAACATCCTTATCATGAAAAGGGCTTCGAGGATTTTGTTAAGAAGTGTCTGCACCAACTGCGCATTGCACTGTGCTTACAATAGTTGCATGTTTTCGTATGCTCTACTCACAACGAAACTTCGACCAGGCTTCAAGGCTGTTCTTGTTAGAAAGAAGTCATGTTTTCCCTTTAATGTTTGATTTGAAAAAAGTCGAGGAATTGAGAAAGTTTAAAGATCTGTAGAACTTCTTTGCCTTTCGAGGAGTTGAATTCATCTTGATTACGCATGCCTGATATCCAGCTGATGTACGGAAATCCACCTGGAAAGAGCTCCGAGTGTGCTCTTGTCGTTCAACTGGTTCCAAAAACTTTCTTTTCTGCAATTGTACTCTTGGATAAAAATTCCGAGTGGCATCTTTGTCAATGTTTGATATTGATGAATTAATCCTTTTCTCCTGCTTCCTAGATCATTGATCATGCTTGCACACCCCTTGGATCGAACGTTCGTCTAGGTTGGATTTAAAATCCACATTTAAGAGTTTATTTACCAAGGGTCTGAACTTTAGAACTTGTTGGTGAGGAATCCCCAGCTTGACTGAGCAGTCTTACTTAATTTAATGCTCTCATTTTCTTGTGATCTGATTTGCTCATCCATTTTGTCGATGTAATTTGGAATCACGCTATGGATAATGATGACAGAGCACTATGGATTTACATTTTTATACATTGCAGGACGCAACTGTTTTATTGTTTCCACAAAGAAACAATAAAACAATAAACTATGTAAACTATGTTTGTAATAGTGAAACTTTTAAATGTAAACTGTTTTAAATGCGATAAACTACTACACAAAATAGTACATCCCTCACTTATGCGTTGATTGCTTCTTTTATTCAATTTTTGCCACATAACTAAAGGGGTAAATAAACAGCAATAAATTGACTAACCTACATTATTTAAGCTCAAATTCAGCATCGCCTCTGTAGAAATTTAAGAAAGCACCAAAATCAGTAAAATTTGTCCCCCAAAACTAAATTTCCGACATGCACTTATTTAAAGGAAAGAAATATTTAACCTAACTAAAGTGTCCCAGGTTGAGAATTAATCAGATAAAACACATTACTTCATAGTTCTTTAATTTAAAATATCTATGCCATAGTTTTTGTGCTAAATATGTGAAAACGCTGTAAAATTAATTTGGGGAAAGGTTTTGCTTTTCTTATGCTTTACTGTGCATCAGAGATTTTTAAATGCAGGTGGGCATACACGGTGTCTGTTACAAGCAGTATGAAGAAATATTCATTTAGTCACAAAAGTAAGCAGACCAGTAATAATAATATCTTCTGAAAAAAAACCCAGTTTACGGTATAAATCAGTTCAAAATAATGATTTATTTCAATATCAGTGAAATTAAACTTTATTTCAAAACTAGTTGTTACCACGACCTAGTGCTCGAGGAATTTGAATTATTATATTTTTTTATTCAAGAATGTAAATGTTTAGTTGCATGTTGAAAGTGTAAATTTAAAGTTTTAACTGATGATAATAATTGGACAACTTACAGGAGTGTACTTGTCTACTGATATAGTTAGATATTTTTTTTCTGTACTAATACACTTTTGTCTAGTACGTTTTTTGTTCTACTTTTTTTGTTAGAGTGTAAAGGATTTGTGGGGTGGTGACACGTGAACACGCTACATATAATTGTCCTTGTAAAGAACATGGTTTTTCCAAATGTATACACGCCACTTTTAGTATCTAACCTACAGTCTTGTTAACTGTTATGGCATAACGGGAATTGTACCCTTTTGTACTGGAATGGTAAATCCGTCAGTATTATCGAATGTGTGGAATTAAAACATTCTCTTCTCTCGCTATGCCAATTCTAACAATAGCGCGCACAATTTTTAGACGTAGGTGTGTAACTTGTTAACTCGGTGCATCGAGGTTACACATCAGTGGTATTAGTACACCGTCTTTCAATATCATCTTGTGAGAAGGTACCCCTAAAAATTCTAAAGAGAATTAATTTTACTGGATGTGATGATACTCTTGTTCATTGTCCATGACCGGATCTACCGATAGATATTCTGAAACAAAGTTCTTTCATAGAGACAAAGTTCGATGCCCAAGTGCAACGTTGGCGTCTGAAACACACGGGCGTCCCACGCCCTATTTATGAAGAAAACTACATATTTCCATTTTAATGACGTATACCAAGCCCGAATAGTTGTTCGGGACGGTGGTTTCCTTCCATACTTCGTCCGAAAGTTTCTTTGCATTTGGCACTCTCTATGCACCAGGCTACACACTGAGATTTTTCCTTTGGCGTCCACATTTTTCGTCAAATCTTCGTCACCTACAGAACAAAAAAACTTTATGAGTTATCGTTTCACATGTTGAAAACCGTTTGTTATTAACTAGTATATTTTTGAAGTTATTAAAGTCTGAAGTTGTAATACCAACGTAAAATTATGTCATGGGTAAGTAAGATAGAAAATATAATGGGTTTTCAGAAAGAAAACATAAAATACATTTGATTGTTTGTAACCTTAATGCCCTCAGCCCCTATGCGCCCCCGCTTGCCACTGTGGCTTATTACTTTATATAATTTTAAATAACAATAATATTTTCGAGGGTAAGAATTAAACAAAGATCGGGAGAGGTATCTTACACTTTTTTCATATTTATTTTTTTGGAGAGAAAGAAACAAAATCAATTAAAACGCCATTTCGTCGCGTTCTATCTCCACTTCTCCCCTGTTGCTCCCCTTCCTGTTCTCCGATGACATTATCCGCAACTGCCTCCATATTCCAGTGAGCCGCCGCCGCCCCGCATTCTCTGAGCAAGAGGAGCGAATATTAAGTCTCATTCACTTACTTTGGAAGCTATGTTTCTCTTCCGTTACTACACGAATGATGCCTCTCTACTTATAAACTCAGTGATTGGTCTCCTCTCTCAAGCCTCCACGCCCACTCCTACCATCTCTTTCCCACACTACTGATCGTGATCGATCTTCTCGGCGAAACATTAACCTGTGTTCTTCAACCCTCAACAGATGGCGTTACATTCCACCTTAAGGCCTCTTGCACACACTCCGATTTGTGTCTGTCGACTTTATGTCGACAGACTTTTGTGGACTTTATGTCAGTCGATCGAAATCGCTTAGTGGAAAGAAGAAAAGATTTGGAGCTTGCACACCTACCAACACCGTCGGTCGATTGCTATTATCTCTCACTGACATCTTATAATGTCGGCTTTTACGGTGACACATGTAATTCTATTGCCCCCTGCACAGTCACAGATTTCGGTCGTACGACAGTCTCGTAGCTCCTTCCCTTTATTTTCATAAAAGCAGTAATATTTTCTCAGATTCATTAAACAATATCTTTTAATATAAAATTCATTTTTTTTTGGGGGGGGGACAGGCTTCACTTAAACCTCTCATTAACTTTAAAATTCTTTATTGCTATTATTAATTTAATAATTAGAAAATTACCTATAAACAGATAAATTTTTTAATGGATAGTTAAAAGTTATTATTCTCATTGGCAAATTAAACTTGTTGAAAGCCACTGGCGCTGAAACATTTTCAGGTCTCGGAAAATATTCATATGTGTTTATACATTGCTATATTATTTATGTTTAATTATTTAATAACTCTTTATTGTATAATTGAAAAGCTTTGAATTAATTTTTTAAATTTTTCTAATGAATTTATATTTAGCAGAATTCTGTAATGAAATTAAAATAACTGCGATAGTTTTTAAATTTTGAACAATTAACTATTGTTTTTCCGATTCTGTGAAAAGCCCATTGATTGCACGCGATGTAGATAAAATTTAAGCACAATATATCGAATGAAAGAAAATATAACTGTTTATAAAAGCATATTATGTAAAACAATGTAATGAAAGTAAATTTTTTTTAAATTTTTCCTTAGAAAATCTTCAATGATTTTAGGTACATGACAAATATTTAAGTTTGTACAAATATTAAGTATCTACTCATAACAGTTCTATTTAATCTATTGTTCACAATCAAATTTTTGACCTGCCTCACTTTTGAATTTTTATATATTTAAGTTATGCTAGTTACAAGTTTATCCTTCTCTTTTGAGTAAAAACTTTTATAACTCATTTGATGCGAAATTTTTATTTACGTGTCAAATGAGTTATCAAATAAGGCTGTCTCTTCTTGGCTGCTTTATATGAGTCGAAAGCATTGACTTTTACAATTTTAACAAAAAGATTTATTAAGCTATCATGTTTAATAAGTGAGCATTCTCTAGTATATTCGGTTAATTTCTTTTTGAAGATTAGTTTTTCCTGTTTAATTTATTTAGCTCATTAACTCATCCGTTTTCAACAAAATCTAGAAGATGTTAATTATGCCCAGTATAGTTGACGAATTGTTTAAAGTTATATATATATATATATATATGCTGCTTTTATATATTACTGACAATACATTTTTTTCTAGATATAATTTTATTTTTGATTTTTTTTCTATTTATTTAATTTTCTTAGATTCGTGATTACCGGCTTCTTATTCTCATTTACTCGTCCTGATAGACTAACCATAACATAGTAAATTGCACCAAACAAATCTTCAAACAAATCAGTTCAGATGATTTTGGTCATATTAATGTCTCGTTCTGAAGCAACGCGAGAGCTTTTTTGGGACGGACCTCGTAATTTGGAACCGCTCAAACAGGCAGAATCTCTGGAGAGGGATATAAAAAATACTTCTGTTATCTGAATATTGTTGATGAAGTCTGAAATAAAATGCTAAAATACACTAATTTACATAACATGTACCTTAGATTCTGGTAAGCCAAAGACAAAGAAATATTAATATGCCTGATTTGTTGAGAAATATCATTCAATAATTTGTGAAGGATATAGTAAAATTAAAACGGACTTTTTTTCCCGTAAAATTTAATTTTTTTCAAACACATTGAGCTTGACCTTTTGATTTTTCGACGGTGATGCTAAAACTAAAACCGCTTTATTACGAAAGATATCTATTAGGGTTTTTTTCAGTGGCGTACCTATATAAAATAGCGCCCATGGCAAGTACCGAAACTGCGCCCGCCTCCTCTCTTTTTTCTTTTGAAATGTGTTCCTCATTTTCTTTTCGTAAACTTTATACTAGGGAGTGCAAAGATTAAAAGTGCAAATAAACTTTAAAAATAACATATAAAACATTTTTGAGTTGATAGCTTCTAAATGCGAAAGTTTTCAAGGGCAAAGACATCATTACAGATTTCATCGAGTCGAAATCTTGAGCTCAACATCCTAATTAAAACTAAAACACTAAAATTTAATTAATCTGTCTAAAATTTAAATTTAGAATCATTTTGCAAATTGTTTCGTCTTGTAATCTTATTACTGAAATAAATGAAAACATATAAACTATCGACATCATTTCCAAAAGACGTGCTTGGGCATGTCAATGGCATTTCTTAGAATTAATTATTTCCCTTATAATGATAATAACTTTCAAAATTAACTTTTTGCAATTTACAGAAGAAAATAAGTACATGAAAAAGGAGTTATTGCTTTATTTGAAACTCACTTTATTGGAGGGGGAAATCTGCTGTAACCGTAGCAGAACATTTGAGATATACGTCATAATTTAATTTTAAATGTTCTTGCTTGCATATTTAATTCTTTAGCATTTTAAAATTGAATTTTATTAGAAAATCCTTGCTATTTTAAAGAAAATTAATTAAAAAATATTCTTTTCTATGTCAATTTAAAATCTGCTTCCAAGGCATCAATTCTCCAAATATGAAACTTACTTTAGCTAAAAAGCAATATCAACTTTCTCCACTTTAACACCACACCGCCGTCTCTAGAGCTCATGTGGCTCCTATCCAGTTTGGTATAGATGTATGTGGACTTTACTGAGTTTCAAAAAAAATTACAGCATACAGAAGAGTGGCAATTGAAGAAAATACAAGGCTGGTATTAACACATAGAATTGACAACAAAATCGATTATCACGGTGTGAATGAAAGAAAAATGATGAATGAAGATGATGACGAACAACATGAAAAAGTTTACCTCAACGCACAGGTTTTTGAGTAACGTAGTAAAGATGGGGAACCACTGCGAGTTAATTGTAGAATACAAGGAATAGGGAGATTAATATTAAAGAATTATGAGAAAGGAAGGACTTAGCATGTTCAGTGTATTGAATTCAGGATAAGCTAGAATTATTGTACAAAGGCAGTTGAATAATTATTCCAATCGGATTATGTTTTCATTGTCTATTATGGATTTAATCATGTTTATTATTCTTTTTCTTTAATTCAGATTCTCAAGAACTCTTTGGTACAACAGACTTTCCAGTGAAGTTAAAGGTTTCCTAATACGCCAAGAGAGAGTCAATGGGCAAGATGTCGCATAGTGGGTGGGATCGCCGACTTCTCCGCAAGCACAAGATTCACCATACGATAAATGGAAGCAGTTAAGGAATGAAGGGAATGGACCATG
Source organism: Araneus ventricosus (assembly GCA_013235015.1). NCBI lineage: Eukaryota > Metazoa > Arthropoda > Arachnida > Araneae > Araneidae > Araneus > Araneus ventricosus. Next base: position 184,931 of record BGPR01000987.1, on the reverse strand, counting down.
TCCTGTGACAAATAGAATTTTTTCGCGTGTCCAAAAGGCTGGTTTTAGGTGAACTCTTTTGAATACTTTATGAACAGATCGTCCAGTGCTTCCATCATCCAAAGATTTTTCCATTTTTTTAAAAAACAGTTCTTGTTAATGTTGTTTAAGTTCGTGTAGAGGCTTTAGAACTTTCACTACAACGCCTTCTGTGGTGGCTTTTTTTGGCGAGAGTATCGGCTTCTTCATTACCCCTATAACCAACATAAGCTTTGATCCATCTAACCAGAATATTTCTTTTCTGTGTGAGAAGGGACTGAATATCTCGGACAAGTTTATGAGGGGTATGAGGATCAAGCTCTGCCATTACACTCGAAAGGCTGTCTGTCCAAATGTTAGTTTTGTCGTTCCCTTGACTTGCTATGATGTTCGCTTCTTTCAGTCCCATCAATTCGGCCTGAAACACTGTTTGGAATTTTTCTAATTTTCCCTTCCATTCCAAGCCTTTGATGCCGTTTTCGAATGCGCAATAAGATCATCCTGTTCCCAATTCTGTTTTGGAACCATTTGTAAAGAATATGAGGCTGTTGTCCTCTTTGTAGGGCTCTGTTGTTGACATTTGATTTATGATATTAAATAATGAAGGATGGATGGTTACGCTATTGATTTTTTCTTCATAATCCTTTGGCTGATAGGATAGACCTTCAAATTCTATTTCCTTCCTCAGACACGTGACGTTGATTTATATAGTTCCTTGTTGTCTTTAAGATGTAATGGCATGATACCTGTAATAGTTTGCAGAGCTGCTGTTGGAGTGGTTCTGTAAGAGCCTGTTATGTAAAAGAGGAAGATCCTCTGTTTTGGGGCCAGTTTTTTTCCAGTCTGGTAGAAACAGAGAGGACCCAAGCACTAGCCCCATAAAGGGGCATCCTCTCTGTAACTGTTTGGTAGAGTATCCTTTTGAATTTTTGTTGTAATCCCCATCTTGGCCCTGCTATACGGCAGAGTTGTTGGTATTGGCTGACTGCTTTAGCCCCTTGATCTTGAATGTGTGAAATACAATTTAATTTTTTATCTAATATAACTCCCAGGTATTTTAAACATGTTGCTCTTTTTATTGGTTGGGAGATCCATATGACGACTGCACCCCTGGATAGTTTACCTATTTATAAATGTTGTGATTTATCTATTGATATATTAAATTGATTTTTGTCAGTCATATCAAAAGACATACTTTAGTACTAAAATGTTTCTATATGTACTAAATATAAGGATTGCAAACAAAAAAAATGTCTGACATATTTACATATTTAAATAATTATTTTATGCTGAGTGTTGGTATTGTAGGATTTGATACTAAAAGCAAATTTTAATGCGTTTGTTAACACAAAAATTGGTTGATGACAATAGCGTGACTCAGCAATGAAAGAAAGCGCTTCACATTACGGCAGGAATTGAATTCCTCTTCTATATATATTTTTTCTCGTTAATTATTAAAGAAATCAATTTCATTTCTTTTATTTCAACGTCAATGCGGGCTCATAATTTTTACAAGCAATTGCAAAACTTTACGTGGTTTTCTCTCTCTCTCTCTCAGTTTTATTTTTGTTGCTTGTGTTTGGCAAAACAATTGCATCTAAATTTCGTGAAACGCTATTTAAAATAAACACTGTCGCATTTCCATCAAACAAATTATGCAAATAATCAGTACTGAAAACAATGATAAGATAGCGAAATTGCGTCTTTTTAAGTTGCTGAAGTGCCATTACATTACGTAAGAAAATGGAGGAATATTTTCCGTTCCTCACTCTTTGCTGCTTGAAAATAGGAATTACACTTTTGATAATCATTTATCACCAACTTCCGAAGAAACTGATATCCAATCAGCATGAATCAGGCATAATGGAACCTGCTGAGATAATCATCCCTAGCCACCTTCCCTTATCTCCCACCCAACCGAGACTGGGGAAAATGACTTTCTTTTTAAACGAGCTTTTAATTTCATTGATGGGGGTTTGGGTCAGAAAATCTCTAAAACATAATATTACTTGTTATTTTGCAGCAGCTTTAGGTTTCCGGGTCGTAAAAATGGCTGTATCCTTAAGATTTTGCCACACTTTGTTGAAAAAATTTCAATCATAAGAATCTTGGGAATTAGAGATTCAAGAAACCTACATTCTTTTAAATACAGCCAGTTTACTCCTTAATTTTGCGCCCTCTGGCAATTGCGCCCAGGATACGTGCCCTACCTGCCGACCCTAGTTACTCCACTGTTGTTTGTACATATCATTTAACTCATTGCAGATATATTTTTCTCTCACCAAATTTTGGAACTCTTTTTACATCCTACGAATTTTTTCATGAATCGTAGATGTCCGTGCGTTGTTTCTAAAGTTTTGATTACATTAGTTTCAGAATTTAAATGCGGTGCAAAAATACTGGTTTGAGAAATTCTTCACGAAAGGGAATATAAAAGTCTTATACATCTTGGCACGCGTCTTTATTTGGATTGTTCAAATTAATCTCCAAATTTTACTAATGTTCTTGGGAATTTCTTGTTTTCTATAAGTAGAACATGCGTTAATTGTGCAAGCTTTCTCTCTCTAAATTTCCAGTAAGTTTTTTCAGATAAAAAAATAGTAGCTCTAATCATCCATTCCCTTTTGCATTCTTTGGGAGTACAATCCAAATTTTGGCATGAAATTCTTCCATCCATCACAGAATTTTGAAAATTGGTTTTCTTATCAAATTGAATATCTCATTAATTCAACTTTTAAAAGAATTCAAATGCAAGAATAAGAAAAGTAAAGTAATAATTTATAATTCTGTAAGATTTTACTTTAAATAATTATACATTATGGTATAAACTTTTCAGTAACAGCTGGATTAGATCCTATTTGACCGTTTTATTTCGCAACCTTCTAATGAAGAAATAAAGAACGTTGGCTCCTTGACTTTCTAACAATTATACGGAACTTGTTTGTGTAGCCTTATAATTTCTATAGTTTAATCTTTAAGCATAGAGAAGAAAATCTCGAGAATTTTAAACAGTATTTTCCATTCACGGATTTCAGACAAAATTAGTTTCCTATCTATGTTTATTTTTTATTTGAGGACTCCGAGAAAATTTTATTCATATAAATCGTTTCGCTTTAGCGTTATCGTATTCTCACACACTGAGAAAGATGGGCATTTGCTAATTAAATCATAAAATGGTTATTCAGACACGTCAACAAGGTAGTAGATAAAAATGTAGATCTTCAGCAACACAATTCAATTGACTTAAGACAACGCTCCACAGAAATGCTTCAAAATGCTTCATTCAATTTATTCAGCTTATATACTATTCAAACCATTTAAAAACGGCAATACCGGAAGACCGAAGAATATTCTTAAAATTTCTGCAATGTAAACTCATCGCAAAAAATAAGGAAAATAAGTTTATATTTCGGAAAAGTATAACTCTAAGATTTTAATATGAATGCCTTTGACTGGAAATGCACAGGAAACCACATCAGTGCGTCGCACATTTGTAATTATGAATTATTCTATTTTACAAGAACAGTGATCATGCTGATGATGACAGAACGCCGCCCATGTCCCCGTGCCTGATGCCATAACAGCAACTGAACCGGTTTGATGGACATGGACTGCTGCTGATGACAGAGCCCCGTGAGTTTTCCTTTATTTAAATGGCAAAATTCTTTTGGTAGCTCTATGTCTGGAATTTCGATGAGCAACAAAAAAATCTGTTGCAGTTCTTTGCTCTACTGCTCTCGGATGCTAAAAACTCTTAGAGGAATAAACAGAGGGTTGCAGATCGATAAGTTACAGAACGATACGAGAGACTAGAAGGTGGATCAGTCTGCCCATGAACGGGCGAAAGAAAGGAGAGAGACCACTGATGATGTCATCGGAGAATAACGGAAAGCACGGGAAACGGAAGCGAGCACGTTAAGTGAGAATTTTAACATACTCTACTTTTAAACAGGGTGGTGTCTAAAGGGGAGGCGTAACACATTTAGGTATATTTCTTAACGGTATGTTATATAGATTGCTTATAAAAATTCTACCGTATCGGAACACTCTGACCTGGGTGGTATTAATGTTTGAATGGGGAGGAGGAGAACGGAGGGTAGGGAGGATAAGCAACGTATCTTCTGAAAACTCTTTTCTTTAAATTTAAAATGCATAATTGTTTTATCTTGATAATGGAATTGGGAAATAATAAATTGTAAAAAAGGGAGAAATGCATATTTTGCGAAAAAAATTTATTAATTTTTGATCAAACATCATGCCCCGTTCATGCAAACAGGAATGCTCCGTTTGCTGCATTCTTATTAGAAAAACTTTAAGTTTTGAAAATGCATAATGTTCAAATTAGTTACAATTTTTGAAGCGTGGTGTAAATTGAAAAATTAAATAACAATACTTTCATTATAGCCGTCCTTTGCAGCAATAACATTGCGTAGTCTCAAAAAAAATTGCACAATGTCTGAAAGTGATAATGTCCCAATCGATTATACATGTAATGTTTAACTTCTTCAAGGGTTTATAGATTTTGACTCTAAGCCTGGTCTTTCAAGTATCCCCACAGAATAAAAATCACAATCATTCGAATCCTGCGAATAGAGAGGCCAATCCATACCTGGTTTTGTATGGTTGCGATAGCGTTCAGGATAATGACACAATCATCACAGTTTTCTTTTTGAAACGCAAATATTGAGGCCGTCCGATGTGGCCGGGCGGGCACCATCTTGTCTAAACCACGATCAGAGTCCTCCAAGATATTGAATATCGACACAAATTCATGCAGAAAATCAAGAATCGTGCTTCAGTTATTGTTTGATGTAAGAAAAATGGGCCAGTCACCTGCAGCGCTACCTCTTGGCGGAACTGGCAACTAATTTGAACAATACGTATTTTTCAAAACTCACGGTTTTTCTATAAAAATTCCTATCTCCAACCGTAGTATAATTATTCCGTTCAAAATGGGCCATTCATTTATTGGACACCCTTTATATAGAGTGTGAGTATACCAAACATTTAAGCTGAATCGCGTCTGGAACAAAGAGTTTTGCGTTACGTGTGGATTTTTTACGCATAATGATGCTAATTCTGTAAAATTGAAATGTCATCCCGAGTGAAAAGTGACTCATCTGTCCACATTATCGTTTTCAGGAAATGTTGTTCTTCAATATCTAGCTCTAACAGCCAGCGGCAAAATCTTACCTGCTGTTGGAAGTCTGAGAGCCTTAATTCTTGTTCCTGTGTGAAAGGGTATGAGTGATACTGGTTTTCGTGCAAGGTTTTCATCACTTTATTTTGTGAAATTACATCTACATATGCAAATAACCTTGAACTCACACTTGGATCTTCCTCCAGTCGGTCGAGTACACAATCCTCAACGGTCGAGGATCGGCTGTCCTGGCTCCCTTCCGTACACCTTACCAAACGAACCATTCTCCCTGAGATTTTGGTTAACTAATGGCAAACTCTGGCAAATACAGCAAGGTTGGGCATACGAGGATGTGGGTAAAGCAGACGGTACTCTTCCTCGTATCTCCGAGAATTACCATTACAAAATCCATACACAAAATGCATATCCGCCTACTTTTCGTTTGTTAAACGAGACATACCGGTTTAGAGGCAAGTAGAAATGAGCATAGCGTGAAAAGAATCGGCCGAGCTGAGGCATAGTCCAGAAAATGTTGATGTAATAACTGCACCAAACAACAAAGAAGATGACGGGCTGTTGAGCTGTTTAGTAGATTGATTCGCCTTTTTTACCGCGAGTGGGATGCGCTTGCAGGAAGGTTGGAAGATATCTGCATATCCTAAAGAGTTCATAGTGACGGATTTGCACATATTCGATTCATCCACCATCGTTTCGTTTGCGGACTTTTCATCGAATGTATATTTCGACGAAAGACGATTTCATTTATGTATTTCAAACGAAAAATTAAATTTCTCCAGAACTCGAACACTGATATGGTTTATTGTAGACTCATTCAGATAAATGAATGAACAAGATTATGGTAAATTTGACAGATTATAGCTAGAACGGTTTTTGCTTTAATGAATATTAAAGATTTTAGCGACAGTTCGATTTTGTATTTCGCCAATGTTTCGGCGCTTGTAGCTCAGCTTTAAATCCAGGTGTCCTGATGAAAATGATGCCATCTTACAGATTTCCCATGCTCTGGCAAAATATGTGCTTATTTTTCTTGTCGGTCTGTCAAAACCTTTTCAAATTTTGCTTTTTCCCGACTTGTAGCATACTCATTTTATCCGCCATAACTTGCAAACTGTTGGAGATAGGATAGGGTTTCTATGGTGTTTTATTATCCTCATGGTCTCTTCTATTACTCTCTTTCGTTTGGCAAATTAGGTCAAACTCACCCTGTATACACTATAAGATCAAAAGTATCCGGACAATTTCGGATTTATACATTTTTTTAAAAATTTCTACAGAAAGACTGAACGATCTGTTCTTGAACTCAGACCATGTAAAAAATATGCATGATTTTTAATCTTACTACGATTAATTTCAAAAGGCAATTAGGGGACAGTTAAGAAATTAAAGAAGAAGAAAATAATTACTACAGACCCAATTTTTTAAGGAAACTGTTAATGATTTGAAATTTTCATCAGTAATTTTGCTTACTATCCTCAACATTCTCACACATTTTCGTAAAAATGGATCCTGTATTCGGGAAGATATAGAAGTTTTCTTTAAAAATTCCAAATTTTCCGCATATTTTTTGTTTCTAACATGCAGAGTTTTTAACCTAATTATATTAAACTTACAGAATGCATGATGATATGTTAGCTAAGCGCTGCATTAAAATTCAAAGTAAAATCTGTAAAAATTTGAATAATTAAGAGTATTTGTAGTAAATAATTTTTCACTGCGCATGCTCGAAACGCAACATTACTATTATCATAATTCCAAAGCCAGATATACAGAACAACATATATAACAGTTCTAGTTGAATATCGTTAAGATTCAGGAAAATATTGGAAATGTAGCGAACTGAATATCAGTTGCTCTCCGATACAGGTTAAATGATGAGGGATTTTCCACGAATTTATATTTTTAAACTTGAATTTTCATATAATTTTATTAAATTCTATGAAGGTTAGAAATTTGTTAAATACCCATGCAAATTATAAGTACAAAATTTCAATTACAGACAAATAGGCATTGAAAATAACAATAAAAATTATAACTCTAATCACATTTTTTGCATAAACAATCGAATTATAATATTATGTAACTTGATATTCAATTTATGATTTTAAGTATCCTGCCACCTTTATGTTTTGCTTATCTTGCTGATGTGTTAATAGATAATGAGATCAGGACTCTGAACAAGACCAGTCTTATTCTTCAAAATCCATGTGCTCGTCAAAATCCTTTCAGCTATAAACAACTCGTGCTTTTAAGACAAGAGCATGCTCGTGTTAAAGCAAACCTCACCAAACTGTTGCCGCAATGTAGGCTGCATGGAATTGTTCAAAATATCTATATAAGTTGTTGTTTCCTTGTCTGGAAAGTGGGGACCAGGCCAGAACCACGAGAAACAGCCCTAAACTTTTATTGTTCCTCCCCCAAATTTAAATTACGGCATTATACATTCTGATGATTATGAAAATAATGTGACTAATATTAGAATATTTATTGCTTTTAAAATAAATAATTTTCTGCAATTTAAATTATGTTCTTAATTTATAAGCATGCCATAGGTCATTTAGCCTACTTCCAATATGAATATAATTCAATGTAACAACTCAAATATTCCAGTTAAAAAATACACATATTTGTGGAAAACAACCACTAATCAATTATCTTCTTTTTTTATTACCCAAGCCAACCCAGCTTACCCGAAAGGTGTAAAGCTTGCAAAGAGTCGGGGGAAGAAATATTTCATTACAAATAGTTTTGTAATACAATAAACCACAATATAAGTATATCAATATTAATATATTACCGTGAAAGACCGAAATTTGGAGAATGTCGACTTTCACCGGTGAAAGTCGACATTCTCCAGTTTCGGTCTTTCACAGTAACAAATATAATAAAATACAAACAGCAAACATAATAAATAAATATATAAACGTACATAAGAATAAGCAAAAAATAATAAAATAAATAAAAATAATGCTAAGTATAACAAATAAAATTTATAAAAAATAAACAGAAGAAAAAGAAACAAAATAAATTTACAATTTCATGCAATACGGGCAAGGAACAAGAGATGCACTAAAATGCATCCAAAGAAACCCGATGCCTGTTATGCAATTTTTAAGGTTTGTTTTTATTTATATTTGCGTCCCGTTTTGCAGAAACACGAGGGCTATTTCGGGACTGACTTCGTAATTTGGAACCGCCGTCAGATGACGACGACGACGCCTGAGCTGGCATCTCCTCTTCGAGCTTCCGCACCACACCAGCGGGAGTGCATGTTGGTCCCGACGGATTTAGCGTACATCAGACCTGCTTACACGGCAGTTCTTCGGTGGAATCGTGTTTCGAACCTGCAACCCTCGGGCCACGTGGTTTAGAACTTACCACCAAGCTACTGCGGCCCTGTACACTTTATAAAAAAGAGAGAAAAAATATCTATAATACAATTTTGTAAAAGAGAAAAAAACGCTTTCTATAACTGATTTTAGAAGAGGAAGAGAAATAATGTCAGGTATGTCCGTGATAGCGTTGGTTTAGTCTGTTGCATATGAAATCAATTATTTGGAAAATCTCCCGGTTTTCGAAAATTGCAAATTTATTAAAAAGGAAAGTTTTAAACAGAACTCTCTTTTAAAATTATCTGATGGTTTATTAAGATGACAGCTTACCGTGTAGACGCAGTCAAAAACATGATGATCTGCCTCCCCTATTTTACTACAGGTAGAAAAGTGAATCAAAGTTTTTAAAACGTTTAAGATGGTGATGAAATTCTCCTTGCTCAGTTAAGGAATACAATAAAAATTTATTTTGAATTACAAAATTTTTGTGTGTAGGGGAATGTCGGGTAAGATTGCAACCTTACGTTTTGGTGAATTTTTCCTTACCACAATGGAGGACGGATTTTTTCCTTACCGATGAAGGAGGTATATAGTTTAGGCTGAAACTTCTTGCAACTCTGTACTTTAAAGTGATATTTTTAAAATCGTTATTTTCAAGTTTAAGGCTCAAAAATTTCATTTTAGAAAACGATGTCATTTTCTTATCTTACGTGACTGTGCGGGTAAGATGAAGAACGGGGTCGTAAGAAGAAGAAATGAGGCACAATTTAATTCAGCATTATATATTATCAAAGAACTATTTAAAACTGTGGGATCGCACCTTGACCATATTAAATTGTGCGTAACACGAAACAAACATAAAGGAACTCAAAAACAGCATCAAATAAAAGGAAAATTATGAATCGGAACATTAAATTCAAACGTTAAAAAATAAAATCAATTACAAGGATCGCATCACCATGGGCTTGAATTTCGTCCCAGCCAATACAAGCGGAATGGGCCCAGAACTTGCACATAAAACACTGGAGCCACAATTCCGGTTTTCCTTGCTGGCTGCAAATGATGCATTCTTCTTTATGAAGGTCCTCTGGGTAGAGATTGTCATCAGTATCAATGTAAAGAACTTCAAATGAATTAGTTGAGTCTTCAGATTCAGAAAATTAGAAGGCAAGCTGTCACTTAGCTAGCTTCTTTTTGTAGGATTTTTACCAGGCTTGTTGCATTTAGTCTTGCTAACTTCCGTTTCGTTTATCTCTTTTTTTCCTTTTTCTGCTTCTTTTAATGAGAATCTCATTTTTCGCCGGAGTGCCAGTGACATGCATGAAGGGCAGACAGGTTAGATGACGAACTCATGAATTAGTGTGGAGGAGTTGGCCATTATACCCTCCACCCGATTCGACATCTTATCCGACTTCGCCGCTTTCATTGCTAAAAACCACTGAATTATATCGGCTCAACAGAAAAAATTCAAATTATACAATATTTATACATTTTGATGAACTCTACGAATATCACATGAATAAATAAAAAACATTAACTCCGTGAACGCTATTCCTTGCCAAGCATTAATCAAAAGCTGTATCAGAACAACCTGCAAACACATTAACGCAAATAACGGGATGAAATCTTTCAGTGTGACCCGGAGCTTGAAATCTACAATGATGCAGGATCGGAGCACTCATCTAGGATAACTTTTGATAAAAATCCAATTCGTCATCTTGCACTCCACGTCGTCTAACTCGACTTTCCTCTACATGCTTAACGAACCTTCTAACGCGTCTCCTTGATTCTGAGTAATCAGTAAGCCAATATTCTTTCCAAACGTCTTTGATATCTTTTAGTTTCAAATTTGATATAAGAATTCTGATCCGGGATGTCCATTTCCTCCCCTGAAGTGATCGCTATTTTAGTGAAGTGGTTAGCGAGCTCATTACCCAGCTTACCAACATGCGCCTTCACTGAATGCCCGCCAACCATCCAGCCAAAGGAATATTATTTTTTATTTTATTGCCCAATTCGGACCTTGGGCTATAGCTCCACAGAATTTCAAATGATTATTGACTATCTTTAAAAATATTGCTTTTAGAATTACTTTTCAAGGCCCAGCATGAGCGAAATAAGCGAAGCAACAAACCAATCGAGGATAAATGTAGCAATTTCAGCCTGTAAAACTGAATTTAAATGCATTACATTGAAAAAATATTTTTTTTAAAAAGATGATATCTTTGAGAAAACGCAAGGCCAATCCAACAGTATTATCGATCCTGTATCCGTCTGTGCATGCATCAAAGTGATTGCTTGTGGAAATGGGATTTAGACTTATTACTCTTCGATCAATTGCCATTTCAGGAGTATTTATATACATATCTAATTTATTAATAATAAAATCTTCCTGATAGTCCTTAGAGCAATTACACCAGATGATATTTTGTAAAAGTGTTATTTAAAATGCATTTTGGAAACAATTGCGCATTAACTAAAAAGAAATAAGCAAAATTTACTTGTGAAATAAGTAAAAATTTATTTTTCAATAGTTTTGGGAAAATAAAAAAATACACAATTAATTTTATAAATATTTACAATTTGGTTTTAATGATTAATTTATCAAAAGCAGAAAAGAGAGAAACTGAAAGGAAGAAAAGTCATAATAAATAGGAATAGAGATGAGAAGATTTATTTGTATTTAGAAGAGCATTATTCACATGAATTATTTAAATTACATAATATTCAAAGAATCTTGATCATCCATTTTCTTCTGGATCTTCTTCATTTCTCCACAAGTTGTAAAAGAGTTGAAAATTTGCGTAAGTTGAGTGCGTGTTTAGACTAGAAAATATTTTTAGAGATTCCTATCGCAACGTCTTTAAGATGTTGCGATAGTAGAGAGATTTAGAATGAAGAATATAAAAAATATTAAGTTGTAATAATATATTTAACAGCATAAATTTAATCGTATTTATTATGCTGAATAATTACAAAATGGGTGGTAATTATTTGAACCTTAATTTGGATGAAATTCAGTTTGATAAAAATAATATGCACTTATAACAAATATATTGCACTAAAAACAGAAATCATTGCGCCATAATTAAATTTATTCAACAAGAAAAAAAATAGTGGAACTTTCAACAAATATGATACACTCAAGAAAAAATATTATCACTTGCATTAATTACTTTCCACTATAAAACGGATGATTTCCAATTTGAGTATACTAAACCCAACGGAGTTTCAACTTCAGCAACATTGCATTGATTGGAGTTTTCCCTGCTTTCGCGAATTTACGCCCACAGAAGGGAGAGACGGAGAATAAAGCAAACCCGCCAAATTAGCAACACTGATTGATTGGCTGTGCGTCGTGTATTGCCGCGACTCAGCGTGCATCGTTGCTTCGATACCTCTTTTTTGCATCCTTTCAAACTGAACTTTACTACCCCTCATAATACCTCTTTACCCTCTTCATAAGATTATCTGATAGAATTTGTAACCTGGCGAGTGAGTTGATTTAAATTATTAAAAAGGCTGTAAGTCTTAAAAAATAAAACCTGTTTCGAATACTTTTGCTTTATAACTGAAGTCATAAAAGATAGGCGACTTACTGGAATTTATCTCCAAGTATCATTCCACAAAGTGAAGAGGAAATAAATGAAATAAAGAGAAAAAAAATACAAGGATAAAAAAAATGAATCTGAATTAAATCTAAGGAATTCAAGACAGCCGAACTGTCAATAAACTATGCAGGGGAAAGTGGGGTAAGACCGGTTAGCTAAGACTGAATGCCTGTTGGAGCTGAACTATTCGAAGTAGAGTTTGTTAAATATTTATTAAGCATTCATTTTTTAACGGAGTACAATATATTACTTCCCTAAAAGTCATATTTTCATTACTTTTTTATCAGTGCTTTTTTTATATAAAAAAATCAAACCACTTGGTGTGGGGTAAACCGGATACACTTGTTAAGTTTTGGGGAATTAGGAAAACTAGATTTTCAGTTTAAAAGTAGCGGACATTTCTATTTTTGTATGACAATTTAAGAAGATTAGCCCCAAAGTTCATATGTAAACAGCTGTCTTTTGCCTCTGCGACACTGCAGCTTTCGTGGGCCTAGATAATACGGTTTCTACATTGGATCAACACTTCTTCTTTATTCAAATTAGAAAATACATCATTGAAACATAAACAATCAACTTCTGATGTGTTTTTATCGTGTTCATCGGAAGAAAAATCATTACTGTCTAACCCGGTCTAACGTTACTTAGAGTACCCGATTTTGCCCAGAGTTCAGAGTTTATGAGACACGAAATGGAACCACGCAATTATTGGACTAAATCCTTATTGTTGATAGGACATAAAACCTTAGTAAACATATAATAGACTGGATATTAAGTTTTTATAACTGTAAGGGTTATTAAGTAAGGATAGTTTAGAAACAAACGTCCATTAAAGGGTTGACGTCTTAAAACAAATAAACCATCACAGATGTAGTGAACTCAAAAGCAACAACACGGCCACTTTGACCACTCTTTCCTCTTGACTAAGAGAGTATAACTCATAATCTGTCTATAATTCATGATTAATCACTATAAAGAAGAACTAATAGTGTGAGAATCAAGATACCCGGTTTTATCCCACCCTCCTCTAAATAATTTTTGGTAAATAAAACGTGGAAGAAAATTACTTCAAACAATAGATCAGCTGAATGAAAAATCACTTATAGCTGTACGGCTGGTGAATTTAGAAAGAATGAATGACCTGCGGGAATATGTTTATTGTTCTATCCTTAAAGTTCTGTTGTTTCATTATATGAAGCACAGAACAATCACAGCAATCACGTGGATGGAAATCGAGGCCTATTGATGGTGGAGAGAGAAATGGAGCACATCTGAAGATCGAATCAGAAAGCTGAATGCAATAATAGCTGCATTTCAAAATCGTGGTTCGAAAGAACCAGAAACAATGAAATTTAAAAGTGTTTTAGCAAAACTTAGACAAGAAAAATTCGGACCATTAGTTAGTTAACTATATCTGTGAAAGACGTATTTAATTGGTGTAAATGTTTGTGTTAGGTGTATATGTCAAAATCGATGATGAAGAAAATCATAATTTGAAAATTGTGATCTCAACAAAGCGGTAACTTCCACTAGTAAATATAAGGGAAGGAGTTCAAATGGGCACATCCTATAAATTGATTTTGCAGGGTTATCATGAACTGATTGTTGGCTCGTCGGACATGAACCGAATATTCCATCCATTCACAATAGCAGTATAAAAAAATGAAACAGAGTCAGATATTGCATTCATTTTTAATTGTATGAATGACTCATGCTATAAAATAAATGAAACTAAGTGGAATCCGAAAAGTTATTGGCTGATGTCATCAGTGTAATAACTAATGTCTTCAAAGCTCTTTTCGATCTTTATTCCGCCGATTAATGTGCTGTAACCAGGTAGAAAAGTGTTGATGGCACACTGCGGGGCATTAAACAGAAAGATGAAAGAAAAAATGTTTTTGGATGTGAATATGTGATAAGAATGAATTAATGACCCGATGACAATACCTTCAACATAGTTGATGCATTATTTTTAAAGAAAGGGAAGACAAAAAACACAAAAGTGGTTTAATCATATGAAATTGTATATCGCAAATGGGCCTCTTTTGATGAATATAAAACTGAATGCAATAAATGTACTGTATATGGAAAGCATCGGGCAGCGACGGTTCTGCTGTCCTGTTTTTTCAAAGAAAATTTGTTTGTAAACATAGCTTAGGTGTGTTATTAAGTATGGGGCAAGAGAAAGTGCCAAACGAAGCAAAAGCATGCCAAACGATGTAAAAGAGGTCGGCGCACTAGAGCCAAGAAAGCCCTTTTAATGCAATTAGTATTGTATTTTTTTATATCTTTATTCTCAGTTATGTTTGTCTACTTTCTGCTAGGTATGTAACGAATATTCGGCAACTATTCGGAACTTGGTCTATTCGGCCCTTTTGCCGAATACTAAGTAGATATTCGGCCGAATAGATTCAGAATAATAATGTTTTCAAAATGTGCTTTTAAATACATGTTTAATAAAAAAAAAGTTCCAGAATTAGATTTCAGTACATTTACTATCAAAAAATCTCCTAAAATTTATCCAATTTTAAGTTGAATAGTACAAAAGTGTATTTAATAAAGTTACATATAATTTATCGTTGCAAAGCCTGAAATTATGATGCAAGAACAATAATTTTTCAGCATTTTCGGGAAGAAGTCTGTTGCTTTTTGTTTCATACACATATAATACCAACTAGGGATGTAACAAATATTCAATATTAGGGCTATTTCCCCTTTTGCCGATATTGGGTCTGGCCGAATGATAAACAGATATTCGGCAGAATAAATTCAGGATAAATTGGTTTTAAAAATGTTGTTTTAAATATATTTAATAAAAAATATTGTAGAATTACATTTTGATACATTTATTATAACAGAATCTAATATTCATCCAATTTTAAGTTGCATAGTACATAAGTTTTTTTCTAATAATGTTGCATATCATTTATAGAAGTCTGTTCCATATGGTTTCATATATATTACCAGCTTCAGAAAATAAATGGTCACTATATAATGTTCGCAGGTTCTTAAAGATATTTTCTTGTTAAAATTGCAAACCTTGTAAATGTTTCTACATTTTTTCCCACCAAATAAGTAGTCACTCCATCCTACCTATTAGAAGGTCTTTATCAAAATAGGAATCTACTTCTAGTAATTTTAATTTATTCATTCAATTTTTTTCTGTGTTTGTCATTGTCGGGGATGCAGGAGGTGTAATATAATGTGTTTTTCATTGTCATGTTCTGCAATGATGAATCTTTTATTTATTTGAAGCAATCCCAAAAGGAAGAGGAATTCTTATTTCTTGTTATTGAAATTCAAGTATTTAAAATATTACAAAAATACATAAAAGTATTAACATTTTTTAAATCTGCAAATAATAAAAACTCAATTTTATTTCATCTTATTTGAAAAATATTTAATTTACAATCAAAGGTGAAATGTTTTTAAAAATTTGGCATTCGGCCTGAAATTTCGCCGAATATTAGGTATTCGGCTTTTCGGCGAAATCACTATTCATTACATCCCTACTTTGTACCAGAAGAAACTTTTACTCTTACTTTATAAATTTTTTAAACCCTATTTTCATTTTTTGTAATAATTTTTTTAATATCTATATTTTTTATCGCCTTTTTTTCTTTGAAATCTGTCCGTTTTAAAATTTTGGATACTGTGACATAAAAATTTGATTTTGAGTGTAAAATATTCGATTTTTAGTTTCATGTATCAAGTGTAAAGAATAAAATTTATAGTGCAGAGTATCGAATTCTAGTTCCATGTATCAATTGCATACTATCTGTGGCGATCGATATCATAATCGTTATCGCCTGTTGCCACCACCCTTTGCGCATGTCTGCAAAGATGCTTCTACTATTTAAAGGATTCAATGACTGTGTTCACTCTTTTTATCTTCCGGTTCTAACCATTCTGCTATGTTTAGTTTATTTCTGATAAAGTTTTAATCATGTTCAATAAATTTGTTTAGTTAACTTGCCGTCTTCACTGAGTTCATCTGCACAGCTTGGGAAGATGTGGACCTGTAAATTATTACTACAACCCCTAATGTAGGGCTGTAGTAATAATTTACACTACCTACTGTAGGGCTGTAGTCCTACGCCTCTAACATCAGCGGCTGTTTGAAAAAGACAGCTTCCCGACATTTTTTTAAGCTACAGAAATAGCAGCATAGAATAGAAAGCAGTTATCAGTAGTAGTCCTCTTAAATTTGAAGTGGAACAGGTCAAAAGAAAAAAGAAACCTTAATTGGACCGCTGACACAATTTTTTAAGCTATTTTTTCCTAATTGTTAATGATTATTAAAATTGTTATTGATTTTCCATAAAAAATCAATAACATTTTTCTGAAGATATAATTACAAAAAAATTATACTACTTGTTTTTCATCTTACTTCTCTATCACTGCACATTAAAAAATATCCATGTACTCTACATTTGGCGCCTCTCCCTTATTTTAAATCATTTACAGTAAAACACCGTTTATACTTCTTTCAAGGGACTGATGTAAAATAAGGTATAAATGAAAAATGTTTAATCGAAACGAAGTACTCGATCATTACAATGAATACGAATGAATCGGGATTGCGATGAAACAAAACGGGGCTTTACTGTAATTTATTTGTCTCCGAGTTCACACTTTATATGTTTAATTAAATCTTGTTGTTTTTGTGCATTTCCCCCCAAAAATTTTGATAATTTATGGAAAAAAAATAAGGTTCGGCGTGTTTCAAAAGTCGATTCTTTTTCGAGGTTCAAGATACTTAAAATTTGCTTCGTGCAACTGGTAATTCTCAGTGTAATTAAAAATAAAGTTGCAGACGATAGGAGGGTTTTTTGTATTATATTTTACATGCAAGTAATTTTAAAATTAAAATATATAATTTTTTAAAAATTGTTTGTGCACGTTGTTATTCCGTTGGCTTATTATCAGTTCCACTAAAGTTTAACATGAAAATATTTTCATCTTGAGAAACGGTGGATGCATCAGATAGTTTGGAACAAATGACTCTGCATTCTACCTAAAACATTTTTCATATTTCATGAAAATTGAATCATTAGCTTAGCAGCAAAATGAAATATACACACAAATATGCAGTTCAATTACTTACGCAATTGTTAATCGTTGCGTCAGAGAAATCTGATATTAATTTGTATACGATCATGAAACAGAATATAAACTCATAAAAAAATTTCGAGATAGAAATTATATGAGGATGAATTTAATAAATCAAATATATTTTTATAATTCATTTTACCACCAAATTTAATTTTTCTTTCTTACAGCTATAGCATTTTATAACTATGATACTTTTAGCACCAAAACAACGAAATTTTGAATTTCATTTAGATTCCTGCCTCGAGTTTTTACTGTAGAATATTTCAAAAGATCAATAAATTTTATTGCAGAGTTTAAATGAAATTGCTTAGACACTAGGTTAAGCGATTGTCATGTGATCTACCTGACAATTTTACTAAATCTGCTAAATGCTAGAGATACTTATTTTAATATTGGAAACTTCCAATTTTAATTATTTTTTCCTTTTTAAGAACACTCATTTAACCAGTGATATATATAACCATCTAAAAAATTTATTGGAATATTTAGTTAAGATAAAATTTAAAACTTTGTAATTACCAATTCAGATTATTTTAGCTTCATAAAAGTCACGAACTGTGATCAGATTTCGAGGCAACACCTGAGCCGGCAGCCCGACTCTAAACTTCTGTTCCACACCAGCAGGAAGCAGGGTCGGATTATCAACCAGGCAAAGTGGAGAACTGTGTACAGTCCCCACAACATAGGGGGTCCAAAGGTCGATTTTTCTTTCTTAATTGCAGTGTAATTTTATTTTGTGCATTGGTTTAATTTACAACAGCCATGTATTCGAACTTCAAATCAAGCATCTTCTAAATTTAGGAACATTAATCTTGGGATTTTTTCTTCTGTGTTTCCAAATGCACTTGAAGATCAATGTGGCCTATTTTTTTCTTGTTGGCTGACTGATTTACATATTACCAGCTCTGGCTTTGTATTAGGGTACTTAAATTGAGATTTTTTTTCAATTTCTTCTCTCCCATTTTTGTTACAATTACTCTTAAAGGAAAATGATTATTTTTTTAACACGCAAGATACTGAAATCAACTTAATTGAAGGTAATGTGCAACTAACTGTTTTGTTATTTCAGTTTGTCATAATAATTTTACAAGAAAAACTGCTTACATAGAGATTAAATAAAATCAATAAAATACATATATATATATCTGGTTTTGGAAGTTTGAGAATGGAAAGCCCCCCCCCGAAACTTGCATTGTTTAAAGGTTCCAACAGGGGTTAATGTGGCGGGAGGACGATTGAAAATTCAGAAGTCAACTCAGTTGGGAATTCAAAGCGATGTACAATGTGCGAATTTGCGGATCTAGTCACCTAGTAGGCCAAAAGTTGTTAAAGCAAAGCAAAGTAACTATTTGAGACAGTGCACTCGTTAATATTCGATCATAAAATCATTCATTGCACACAATTTTTTTTTTATTTTTTGTTACACCATAATTTTTTTTGTGCAGATAATAATCAAAATTTTAGTTTTATTTCCGAGAGTTTATCTTTAAAAAAATACTCCAAAAATGTTTTGGTTAAATATTTGGAAAATGTTTTGAAACCTTATCTACACATTCAATAAACTACCAAAATTTCTTTCTATTTGTCTAATTGCGTCTTATAATCTGGGAATTATACAGGTTACAAACAATTAAAGTCTGCTGCATTACAAACTGTATTTCTACAAATTGTGGACTTTATATATATATATGACTGCGTTGAAAAATATCTATACAAAGTAATAAAAAGTAGAAGCAGTGACTCAAAACTATTTTTCTGAAATCTCGAAAATTTGTTTACGGACTATCTTAAAAGTAAATTAACTCTTTTTCAATTGAACAAGCTAAATAGCTTTCTTCACTTATTTACGAAAGGAGTTAACAGCAGATAAAGTATTTACCGTCGGAATTATAGTTTTTCTAAAACGAAAGTAAAATTGATTGATGGTTTTATAGCTATAAGAAATCCGATTAATGTATTGCCACCTTATAGTATCATTTAATCTTCCAATATTCAAACATTAACAGAAACAAAAGAAAATGAGTATTTTTCGTTAGAGTGAATGTGTTTATTCTATATTCGTTATTAATATTATAATACACAAGTCAATTATGCAAGTTCAATACTATATATATACACGGTCACCTAATGATTTCTAGACACAAATTCTATCAATCTATAACAAGTTATGATCACAATTAAATAACTTCATTTCTAAAATAAATTTCTTTGACTAGAATTTCAGAATCTCGCACTTCACAACAGGTAATCTTGAGAATCTCATCGAAATGCAGAAAAAAAATAGAATAATAATCGTATGATCCTATATAGTTGGGTGAATTTTGATCATTTTGTTTTACTCATTTAGTATTTCGTCGAAATTTGAAGTGTAACTCTTCAGACAGAGTAATTTAAAAAAATAAATATGCAAACTCTCTCTCTCTCTCTTTATATATATATAAATTCTATAAAATAGTTCATTGCTTTCATAAAGCTCAAGAAACTATTTGTGAGAATAATTTCTATATTTTCAAGAACTTGAAGGTCCTTTTTTCAGACACTATAGCATTTTATTAAAATTCTTAGTATCTTCTCTGTTTTTATTACTGAATTTTAAAAAATCATTATAATAACTATTTTTGTTGAATCGAATAAAAGTGATCCAAAGAATGTAAGTCTCATTATTAGTTTCAGAAATAAAAATATTTTTAAAAAATTCGTTGAATACTTCACTCTCAATTCTTTCATCTGTTATTTAGATAGAAACAGGGAAAATCTTTAATAAATATTTACATATTGGATAAAAATTTATGAAATATCAAATTCTACAGACAATTTTGCATTCTTCAATTAACTTTCATCTTAAGAAATAAAAAAATTACTAATACAAACGTGATTATCATATATTATAAGAAAAGTTTATTTTGACAGAATTTTTTCATTTGATGTGCTAATGAAATTCACGTGTTTCATCTTATGCTATAAAGCAAAATTCTGTTCAAATATGTCAATTACTTTTAAAATACATTAGGATTATTGCAGGACTATTTCATTCGGCGGAAGAATACCATCCATAGCTTCCACTGTATAACATTCTTGAGTTGTTTTGAGCTATAGTGACTTTTCCGTACATATACATTTCCGTACAAGTCATAAAACTATCCATCAACTCTCTTTTGAAAGGCGGTTGTGCAACTGATAAGAACAAGTTTCGGCTGTGGTTGCAACACTTTAAACATTATCTTCAATCGTAACATTTGGCGAAATTTCATATTCGAAAATCATGGATGATATTTCTTCTCATATATAATATTAGCTGGATGCTAGACGTTGATCGATCTTTTTAGCATCAAAACTTTAAGGGTGACTAGAAACGGAACTATGTTATATAAAAACATGCTATTTATATAAGACTGAAAAATATGAATTTAATGGAAATTGAAATTTATGTCAAAATGCTTTACCTTTTTCAAAATTTTCTTTTGAAATAAAGCATTTTGTATTAAGTATTTTGGCCTAAATATCTGCGCATGGCCAAATTTAAGAGTAAAAATTTATAGTTGAATAATATTGTAATAGAAGTAAATATTGAATGAAAGAAATTATTTTGTTTGAATAATTATTCGTGAAAAACTAAATAAAATATATTGAAAAAGAAACTACATTTCCCCAAAACAATATCAAAAAAATTATTTTTAAAAAATCATTTAATTAAGATGCCAGCATTTTTCCAAATATTGAATTTTGCAAACAATAAAAGTTTCTTTTTTTCGAAGTCGAAATGTCTAAAAGGAAAGAAACCCGAATTATAACAACTGCGACTTATTAAATGGTACAGAATGAGTAACAAGTGAGAGAAATATATTAATATTTCACATAATTAATCATTTGCTGCAATTAAAGTTTGTGATAGATATTAGATAAATTCAAGTCTAGTTTTCTTCTAGATGCATCATTGAATAGTAAACGAAATGTATTGTTGGCTCTTAAAAATACTAACCAAAAATTTGAATTGTACAATAATGCATTGTATGTTTTTAATGATCTAAAAAAATTATGTAAAATAATTCAGTAAGTTTGAGAAAGGGAAAAAAGTTAAGACTTCAGAATGCAAAGAAATTACAGTTTTTATTTATGCTCGATCAATCAAAATTACAGTAAATAAAATTAGAATAAACTGCATTTTTTAGCTTTTTTTTACTTTGTTTTAATATTTAGTTCTTATTAGTTAATTAATTAGTTTAGTAATTTATTAGTTAATATTTAGTAAGTATTTTATTCTTAAGTATTTTAAATAAAAATGTTTATGTTTAAATAAGGAAATACTTTTCCTTGATTGATGAATTTTTATAAGGCATTAGTATAGAAAGTTATAAGGTAAGTTTTATAAGGCATCGCTTTTAGTGTAGTTAATATTTACATCCCCATTTTTTTTTCGTAATTTTGAACCACGGCTAGATGACGAGGATGACACCTGAGCTGGAACCCCGTCTCCAAACGTCCACGCCACACCAACAGATTCATTAGACCTCACCATAAATCAGACGAAAGAAACATACTTTAACAGTGTACATTCCCTGTAGTTTTTCAGAAGATAAGATCTGATGAATTTTTGAGCGAAAGCCAATTTTTTAATTTCTATATTTCAAATACTATGCAATTATTTTCAACTTCAGAACAACTGAATTTAAATTATCGGTTCCTTTATTAAAATAAATTAATTTATAGGGTTATGTTATTGCACGAGAAATCATCAAATTAGGAAAGCTTGGAAACAAAAACATGTTCTTTTCATAAGTGAAAAGTTATGTTTAAGTGTTTGAACATTTGATTTTGTATTAGTAAGTTACTTTTAACCATAAATCATGAAACTTGAAGTCTTCAATAGTTTTGTTATAGAAATATGTGACCATGTTTATTAAATAAAAATAAATCATTTCACACCTATACAAAATATATTAAGTTTGTTGTGTAAAAAAAATGCATGACACTGCTTTGGAACAGCTACGCTTTTTCCTTCAAACTGGCAAGAAATAATTTTTTTAATCACTAACCATATAGGAGTTTTTAAAACATGTAAGGTTATAATTTACAATTCATAAAAAAATAATTTAAATTCTTTTCTACATCAAGTTTGAGTTTTAAAATAGTTTTCAAAATGACTTCACACTGAGCATGTTAAAGGTACTTGGAAATGAAATAAATATAAAGATGTTACTTAAAATAGAAATTTTACACTTTATGAGCCATTTCAGTTTAGCATGTTTTCAATTATTAAAATCTGATTTGTTGGTGATAGCAATAACAGATTGAGATTTATCTTATCTCGGTATAATAAAATATGTATTGAAACTTATAATGCTCAAGTATTTCCAAAATATCTAATATGTATATTTTTCTTAAAACTTTTTATTACGAGGAGAAATTCAATTCCCTTTTTTTCTTTAACTCAGAATTATAGTGTGCGGACTGCTCACATTTTTAAACATATCGAAAATTACAATGATAAATATCATTTAAATAAGTAATAGTTTAAAAAACTAGAGAAGAAATAATAAATCAGATAATGGGGAAAAGTTCCGCACAATCCATAGTTGCGTATACTCCATAGTCATTTTAAGCTGATTCGGTAATCTAACTTTTGACTTATGAAAAGAATTCAGATGTATTTGTGTGACAAATGCTTCAATTCCACAAATTCAGCATTGATAGGCTATGAAGATAGTAAATTTATGATAGAAAATAACAAGTAGCTACCTTCCTCTAGATTTTAATATAGGGATACAGTAGGAGACAGCACATAATTAAATAAAAATTGAAGAAAAGATGAAAAGAAATTCAAAGGAAATCCACTTTATGCCATTCATGTTGTTACAAGCAAATCCATGTAAAGATTATTTATTATTTTATGCTTGCTGGCTCAATGTAGACGATATTGATGTCCATCAAATATAGCGCAATCCTTCTTCTTTGAAGTCTGAATATTTTCCAAGACATCCATTAAATTAAACTAAATAGTAAATGTGTAACAATATTCGACCAATCCACTTGTTAAAAAGAGCGAAATGCTTTTATAAATGGTTTTTAAGCTGTGAAGCGAACTGCATTTAGGGCCGTAGCACACTAGCTTATATTTCGTCACCAAGGGCGAGCAAAACCGCTTCTCGGGCGTTTGAACCGGTTTTATTAGCCCTCAAAGCGAAGATGGGAGCTTTCGAACAGAACTAAAAACATCCATGCAAGTTCATGGGCGTGAATAACTGAACCAATCAGGTTCGACTCGCCAGTGATGTCACTGAAAATTTAGGCGCGATTTTCGGGCAACTCATAAGCCATTTCATACCGTGTTCACGCCATCACCATGGATGCTAGAAAATATATTTGGTTCAGTGAAATAAGGTAGATGCTCCAGTTTTTGCCACATTAAGAGAAAATTAGAATTTGAATTTTCACAGTGGATGACTAGCTCAAGTTTTTTAAGTCGTACTGACACTATTCTTTAGTAACTTTTATTGCCTGTTAAATAATAAAATTCTTTCTCTGGAAAAATATTATATCTTGAGTTATGAATTTTTAAATAATATATCTTAATCTGTACAAGTTTTGGCCACATAATTATATAACAGGCATTTTACTTAATATTAAGCAAAAATAAAGCATTTTCATTCAGTATGCATTTTATTACATTTTCCTTCTTTATAGCAAGTTTTTCATTGCATATGAAATAACTGAATAACAAATTTCTTACTTTTTAATCAATTTGGTGTCAAAGTTTTACATTATTTGTTTGATATTTTTTCTTGTTTATATTTTATAAACATTCAGTAAATTTCTAGTTCTTATAGTATAGCTATATTAAGCAAAAATTAAATTAAATAGTATGATTTTTGGAACAAATTAATGCACCTATTAGTTTGTATCTCTGGTTATTATACATAAATTAAGTCTTAAACTATATAAAATTTATTAAAAAAGAGGCTAGTACTGACCCATAAAAGCATTTCCATAGATAACCAATCTTTTGTAAATGTTCAAGATATTATGATGAGTCTTCCAGAAGCTACATTTTCACAAAACAAAACAAAAAAAACAGTTTCAGTGACACAGAAATCTTTTGGTGTGTAATTTGCGAAGTTTAATATTCATTAATCTTGCATTATAAGTATGCATTGAAGCCATGAATAAACAAATATGATGCATTATATGTTTTATGCTATTCAAAAATGTACTATATTCACACATTTTTTTTTTTCAATTTATTTTATTTACCTTGCAATGGTCCACTTCGTCACTTGTTACTTAAAAATAAATATTAAAAAAAGTATAGATAATCAATAAATTTAGAGTGTAACATAAATCTTAATATGTAGAGAATATGTGTGCATTTTTTTTCAAGTCAAAAAACAAAAAAAAACAGTTATTTGAAAATAAACATTCAAAATTTACAAAAGTGGTCCATTGTACCCTGGTCTCCCTTATACATAATGTATACTACACTTGCATAAAAATTTATTGTTTTTAAAGGACTGAATTTACCTCTAAGGGCCCCTTAAACCCTAAAGACAATTAATTTTAGAATTAATATTTATTTCTGACAGTGTGACGATGAAAGATTACAACACTTGCGAGTATTTGATACATGTTCAGGCATTTAATTTTCTTGCAAGTCGCATGTTAAGGAAAAATGACCTAATCATATTGTAAATTACTAAAAAAGAGTTTGTTTAAGGTGTAGGAATGCATCTATTGGTTATATAAAATCTGTGGCAAATAATTGCATTTGATACTTACAGAGAGAATTAATGATAGCATAGATGATGAAATTATGGCAATAGAAAATTTAATAATAACTTCATATTAATTGTAAAATCTATTAAAATATGTATGTTTTCGTTTAAATTTTTTCTATCAATTATAGCTTTTTATACAGAGATGTGCAATTCTTTGGGTCTGTTTCTTTGCGAAAAATATAAACGCCAAAAAAAAACTATTTGCATCGCCTAAAAGGCAATTACACATTGCAACTGTCATCCCTTTTTTGGGGGTTGTCAGATCGTAAAGAAGGGATGTCCAACCCCCTTCGGTCAAGGACACATTGAAGGAGAAAGCGCCCATCGAATACTTGCTCTCCCTTGATAACGAAATATAAGCAAGTGTGCTACAGCCTTTACACTGACCAGGAGCAGGCTTCATGGACAGGGAGTGGAGACAATGTCACCTTGAAACAAGCCGGGCCCAGGGAGAAAGTACTAGAATGCGACTCCCTCAATTCAACACTTCTCCTATAACTCCTTACACTGGACCGCGAGACCCCTCTGAGCCGGAGTTCCGGGGATTTTGCTCTTCCGATCTCGACGAACCCGAGTGCAGATGAAATAAAATTTCCGTTGGTTCCTTAAGGCGGTGGGGCCGGTTTTATGTGTAACATACATAAAACAGTAAAAGCGCTTGCCCTTAACTAAAACTATTCTCGTCTTGACAGTCGTCAGTGAAGGTCGTGTTTCTCCGCCTCTCCTGACAACTCGATAAGCCTCTTTATGCTCGTGGTTTTTAAAATCTTTTCGCATCCGAACAGATAACTAAGCATCAACTTAGAATTGTGCTCCAGATTTTTTTATAGTCTGGGGCAAGGCATTCTATACAATTATTCGAACTTTATTTTGCCTTTTTCAGGCGTTTATGGACTTAGCTTCTCCACAAGTACGTGGAGATATGGAACCAGCCGAAATTGACCTTATGCAAGAAATAATGGAACAATACAGAAAAAGCAAGGAAGGAAGACCCCCCCCCACTACAGAGAAAATGGATTTCTGCATGAAAATACAAGAAGTAGACAAGCGCAAAATCCAAACCAGAAAACTCCTCAGAAATGCTCGAAGCTCAACCGGATTCAGAAGAAGCCCAGAAAGCCAAACAAAAAATTGTTAAATTCAACGATGCAATGGCTTGCGCAGAAAAGATACTTGCAGCCTATGGGGAATGCCCAGTGCTTAATTGCACAAAGCATCCTTCAGCCAAGAACACAGATAACAGCAGCGAAGTGGACTGCGCTACTCTCCAAGTACCAGAAAATGAGATCCCCGTCACAGTAGAAAAGATGACAGACTGCTCAAGCATGCACAGCAGTTCTGAAATGGATCTAGAATCACCTACTCAAGCAACTGAAGAAACGGAGCAAGAAAACACAGAAAAATTCTAGCTGTTACCTCCAAGAAAAACAGCAAAAATCCTGGCTACGGAATATGCGACACCACTGATTGAAACAGGAAACAAATACCAACAACTAGTTGAGGAAAAAATCTACCCAGCAACAATTAGCCTGAAACCCCAAGGAAACTACAAGCAGATCATTAAGGAGATTTCTGAAAAATTCCTATTGACGGAAAACGGATGGATTTATGATTTCATCAACATCAAGCTTCCAACTGAGGATAGCAGAATACAGATCCTGGCCATCCTTAACGAAAAGAAACCAGAATATCTACTCAATGAGTCCTCAGTAGATCGCCCTATCAAAATTGTAATTAAAGGACTTTCAGAAGAAACAGATCCCCAAGATATAGTGGAAGACCTAACAAGTAGAGGATATGTTGTCAAAAGAATTTCTCAAATGAGGAACTACAAACTGAAAAAGCTCCTGCCAATGTTCCTCCTGGAAATAAAGAAAACCGGATGCTACAAGAACATTTACAACGAAAGAAACCTCTGCTACTTTCGAACAAAAGCCGAAACTTACAGAAGAAAGCCAAAAGCAAGTATCTGTTAAAACTGTCCAGGCTTCTATCATGCAGCAAGGAATTGCCACCTGAAACCTAAGTGCATCAAATGCGGAGGTGAACACGCCACCAGGGAGTGCTACATTAAAGAAAAACTACCCGTACCAAAATGCGTAAACTGCTGTGAATCAGGTCACATTGCAGCATGGAAGGGCTGCAAAGCCTTCCCAGTCACTACAAAACCTACAACCAAACGGCCTGGCAGAAGCTACGCGCAAGCAACAGCTGAAAAGACGGAAAAAACAGAGAAAACAACAGGAAGAACGATGGAAGAAACCAAACACCCTTATGGGCTTATCAGACGTAAAAGAATCCCTACAAGCGATAAAAGAGATATGAACACTTTTAGAAGAGTACCCAACCCTGCTTGAAGCAGCTCGTCTGTGCAGAAAGGCCAAAACAGAACGGGAAAAATCCTCATTGTTCTCAACGCTCTGGTGAGCGATTAAGCACGCTGATGGCAGCTACCTCATCCCTAACCTCCTTACCACTTCAGGCATGATGAGACCTCCAACAATTTATTCATTAGGTATAAAAATTCTTTCTCTTTTTTATTTTTTCTTTCCTTTTCAACTTCTAAATGATTTCTCTTCTTTTTGTAGAAATTTCATGTAATATTACTTACCTCTTATGTAGCAGCTTTCATTTAGGTTAAATTCATCTTTTAATAATGTTTATTCCTGCTAAATGCGTCATGAGTCGAAGATTGTGGCCCTCACAGGCCGTGTGCTTCGCCCACCCCATCACTGTTGGTTAACTAAATCTAAGAAAACAATACTTTATAGTCCAAGATGTCCCTCTCTCTTCCAGTCCCCGGTTCTTTAGGCTATGTGAGCCATCCATTTTCTAGCTGGACAAAATGATGCAATATAGAGTAAAGGCCTCCTGTTAAATCTCAAAAGCTCATTTGATTTTCTTTGGATTATCATTATACAGATGACTCGGTTCACTCCCTAGACAGTATTGCATATAAAACATTTGTCAAATTATATGCAGGTATTTTAAATAGAATTTTAGTTATCGTTTCTGAAATATGGAAAACCCCATTTCGATTAAATTAAGATAAAGTTTTGTTTTTAATTTACACTAAGAAGTTCAGTCGATTTTTCTTCAATAATCACCAGTTTTTTAGGCTATTCTTTCTTTTCCTCGTAGGTGTATGCTTTCGATCAAAAATAAAACGCCATATTCTTCTGTTAGAAAATATTTATGCAGTTTCAAAAGGTTCAATCATTCAGGCTTTAATCATAGAATTTTAATTTACAAATTAAGATTTTCCACTAAGAATAAAAGTGAACGAGTGTATGTGTTTGCCTCTGTCCTTTCGCGCTTTGCAGGACAGATCATTAGACGTAGATTTACCAAATATAGAACTAATATATTTTGGAGAGAAGGAATGTGCACCTCGGTGTGATTTTTACGAAATTTTAATTACAATCTTAATCAAAAAGTAAGCAAAATTTTAGCGTTTTTTGGTGATTGTTAAATTTAGATACAGTTGCGTCTCATTTCAAAGCAACGCGAAGGTAATTTTGAGAAAGAAATCGTAATTATGAACCGTGGTCAGAAGAACGAGGACAACACCTGACGTCTTCCCTCTCCAAACTTCCGCACCGCATCAGCGAGTGGACATATGGCCCCGACGGATTTAACGTGCGCCATACCGGCCAGCCTTTTGGTGATAACTTCCGAAAATGTTATTGCTCAAAAATAATTTTTACGTCTTAAATTTAAAATATATATCTTTTCTATGGTTGAAATTTAGTTGTTAGGAATGTTATATTTTTAGCTGCAAGGTTTGAAATATTTCTATATTCTTTTATTTCTATATTAGGTTTGCAAAAGGAATTTTTTATACGTGTATGAATTATTTAGATGGTTGCCATGAATTTTAAAGCTATCGATGTATTTAGTTACGCTTTTAATAAAAAAAAGTAATTTTCTTTATTTTAAGAGAAAAAATATCTGTAGATTTAAAAAATTATTTTATTTATGAGTTAAAATTACCTGAAATATGCACTTTCTAATCAACTAAATAAAGCAGTTACTATAATAGGCATTAGAATCGTCTATAATTTTAATAGCTAAAAAATTAAATTATATTTCCAATTAGTAGACCTCGGCGACTAGCTTGTTCGCCAGCAATACAGATTTTGTTTATTTACAATTGAATTTCTTATGCATAATTTAATATTCATGGTTCTCTTAACAAAGTAATTTTAAACTTCAAATTGGGTTAAATATTTAACCTTCGTTCTTTTAGTAGATTTGCACTTGCTCTTTTGATTTTCTTTATAAAAATCTCTAAGGTAGTCAAATAACTGTCCATGTCATCTAATTTGACGTTTATCGACATCAACTTCCCTTTTTCATTCATCACTAACCACCTTCGACGACCAGCTTTCTTACCGGGAATATATTTTAAATTGAATCTTGCTTCATTTTACATTCAAGGTTCCCTTAACAACGTAATTTTAAACTTCAGATTGTGGTAGAGACTTAATCCATGCTCTTTTAAGGGGACATATGACTGTTAAACCTCGAAAATTTTCTATTTTATGATATATATATATATATATATATATATATATCATATTCATATATACATATCATATATATATATATATATATATAGGGAGTTGTTTTGGGTGGGTTAGAAAAGTTGAAAGATTAACAATTTTTAACTTTTTTATTTTAAATTGGTATATAAAATAGAAATTAAATTTAAATGAAAATAAATTGAGGTTCAGTTTCTTAAACAGGCTGTTTGGATTACTTAAATACTCAAAATATTGTGTTTAGACAAATATTTTATCCGTAATCATGCGCGCAAGGTGACTATCTCATTTTTCTCCAAAAATTTTACCCATATTTATTACTCTCTCAAAATATACATAACAATGTAAAGGTTTGCGAATGTGTGTACTATGAGAGAAAGAACAGATATTTTTCTAGAAAAAAAAGTGATTTTCAGAAATGCATTGTTTCTGAGATATATTGTATCGAATTCGACTATTTTCCCCCACTTTTGAGTCATATGTCCCCTAAGTGGCCTTGCACTTGTTCTGTTCCTGTACTTTTCCTGAGTTAGATAACTGACGGTGTCATGTAACATCTAATTACACGTTGTAGGTGCGATTTTCACTTTCTTATTCCGCATGTAAAATATGCATTTGACATGCATATTTTACGCAGCACATTTTATGTCCAGCAGCAGAATGAAAACATAGCAAACAAAATCATTCAGCAAACTGGATATATTTCTTATCTATCTATATTATATAAAACGCTTATGCGTGGCGCGAAAAAAGGACCTTTATTTCTTTCTCCCCGTTGGCAACGATCAGTTTGTTTACCAACGCCGAGACCGAACCCTGACGCCGAGATTCTTGAATTGGTTTGAAGTCGGAAACAGCGATTTTTTATTTTTTTTAGTTTAGATCGTTTGAATTAAATAAGTTTCAGTCGTACAGTTTCTATTCGACAAATGAATGAATGTGTGCTTAATACTGAATGTCCTTTTCAGCTAAAAGTTTCTGAATTGGTTTATTCATCTCTCGACAGCTCAAATGTTCTGAGTTCCATCTATCCAGAGAAAAATAGCATACCTTCCTTCACTTAATAATAATTGGAGGGAGCAATCATAAAAGGCTAAAAGTAAATAATTTAAAATTTTGGTTAAAAAAGGAACAATTTTGTAAATTTTGAAAAAAAGCCATCTTATCAATTTTAAAAAACTAAAAGTAAATAATTATTATAGGTTTTAATTTTGTATAGTTAATATGAATATGTTTCAAGCCACTATTTTCTATAAACTGTCCTTTTCCAGCTAACAGGTTGTAAGATGTGTTCCATAATTCTACGACTAGAGACGATCAAGAATTTTCTGAGATTTAAAACACAAATGACTACACTGAGAAGAACACTATATCTTTCTTGACTAAATAATTGTTGGAATAAGCATGTATATAATAGGGTGGGCCGAGAAACACATTTTGGAAATCGCTATTCTAATAGTGCGGAAAGGGTTCTCTCTGGGTTCAATAAACGTGATGTAAAATATTTTTTGATTGGATAATATCTTCTGCCCCCGCATCGCACTTGGAGTTTGGAAATTTGGGTAAAAATTGGCAATTTTTACTCGGCGTAGGAAATATATTTACTTTTCAATACTGCTATAGTGTGGAAGAAGTGTCTACTGAGTTAAAGAAGAAGTATGTAAAATATTTTTTCGATAGAATAATCCCAGCTAAAAAAAATCTGCATAAAATCTGCAGAAAAAAAATTTTTTTTGAAGATTTCTTAAAGATTTCTGCAGATTTTTTGAAGACAGAAAAAATCTGCATTTTTTCTTCAATTTAATCTGCAGAAAATCTGCAGAAAATTTTCTTATTGTGTTTTTCTCTAAATATTCTGCAGATTTTTTGAAGACAGAAAAAATCTGCATTTTTTATTCAATTTAATCTGCATAAAATTTTTTTATTATATTTTTCTGTAAATATTCTACAGATTTTTTAAGACACCAAAAATTCTTCATTTTTTCTTCAATTTAATCTGCAGAAAATCTGCAAAAAAAATTTATTGATATTTTTTTCTTTAAATTCAGATATCTTTTTATCAGATTTCTTTCTGTAGATTTTGTAAGACTTTGCATTTTGTCTTCAATTCAATTTGCAGTTATTTAGCAGATTTTCACAAAATCATTAAATTTGACCAATATCTATTGATTTTTTTTGAAGATTTATTCCTCTTCAATATCTGCATTTCTCTAAATACATTATTTTTCTACCATATTCTCTAATATTGCAGCTTTATTTTCCAAAGGATATAAAACAAAATTAGAATATAATTATCATTATTGTTTAACTCACAGCTGACAGGAGTTTCAAAATTTCCCAATCGAAAATTGTCTTAGGCAAAAAATTTTTTAAATATAGTCACTGAAAACTGAATTCTAAATTAATCTTTAAAATAAATATTTTATGTTTTACCATTTTAAACTTTTTCCCATAATTAATTAATTTCCAATTAGTTTTCCAACTGTCTTTCTGACTAGCTATCTTCCTACAAAAGAAGGAACAAGCGCCCTTGGATGGAGAGAAGGCTTAACAGAAAGATAGAAGGTGAAAGAATTATTGAAACAGAGAATCTAAATTATTGAACAAAAATATTACTATCTCATCTGTTCTACACTCTACAACTTTGAACCTTGAACCACGAATTTATGACCTTGGTGATTTTTTTTACATTAGATGGCGCTCCACGAGATGGCTCTGGACGCTAAAACTTAAATAGATTAATTTATTCTTACTTTATGTTTCCCGCGCGGCGTAGTGGAATGCGCTCTTGCCTGCGAAGTATAGGAAAGCGAGTTCGAATCACGGACATGATGAGTTTGAAATTTTGCGGCATACAAGTAAGTTGAATCACAAATAAGATTAATTAAATTAATAATTACGTTATAATTGAAATTAATAATTAAACCTTGACTGTAGAAAAATCTGAAGGTATTCGGAACATATTTTTTCCAAATATTCAGATGCTAGTAATCTAGTAGATGTTTGGAACATGTTTTCTTCAGATTTTCTGCATTTTTTTCTACAGAAAATCTGAAGAAAACATGTTCCAAATACCTTCAGATTTTCTGCAGATTTTTTTTAGCTGGGATATTTTCTGTTCCCGCATCGCAATTGAAATTTTCCAATTTTTGAAAATAAGTGCACATTTTATGTGTTATAGAAATAAATAAAACAAAAAATAGATGGGTACAAACACTGTTTATTGTTGTATTGTCTTGTACAATTGATTATATTACCTGAAAATTATTAAATAATAGCCGAGTCATATTATATTAATATAATATTTGTTAAGGATATTGTAACCATAGAATGTTATGACATGCCAATACCAAAAGTTTACTTGCACTTAATCAGCAGGAAGAGTCTTGAAATCAACCTTATTGTCGAATTCAGGCAGCGGGAAAAGAATGTGGATATAATGAACCCGTCTCTATTTTGAAACCCTTAGACCTTAATGGATGCTTCTGTCACTAACTTGGCAGACCGTTCCACTGCCTGTGTGTCATATGGGAACGAAATCCCATTCTGGATTTTTCTTATCACGCACAATG
Source organism: Araneus ventricosus (assembly GCA_013235015.1). Classification (NCBI taxonomy): domain Eukaryota; kingdom Metazoa; phylum Arthropoda; class Arachnida; order Araneae; family Araneidae; genus Araneus; species Araneus ventricosus. The sequence continues at coordinate 151,812 of BGPR01000987.1, read as the reverse complement.
GATCTAAATAAGGCAGTGGATATTAATGGAGGATTGGTGGAAGGAATGGTAATTGAAGACCAGTCAATCATTTCTGCATAGTCAGCTGCTTCAAATTATATGGTGGAGAAAGACACGTACTGACTTTACATTGGAAGATGACTCTCTAGACTTAATTATACGTCTTGCGAAGTTCTCTGATGTACACCTCTTTCATACTTCAACATAAAAGCAAGATATCTTCAGGGTGAGCAAAGAAACGAATTCTGCCAAATTACCTATCAACGCGACGTCGCCGAGGTCTTGAGATAAATACCTGGATCTAGAAATAGTATTCCACACAGTAGCTTAGCTCTAATATTTCTGCTTGAGTGTTTAGAGCTTTTATATTAAACCAATTTTGAGTGTAAACTTATCAAACAAACTCAGCGATTTGTTTCAACTTCAAAGAAAAGTCTGGAGAACTAACATATATAACCTTAGAGCTCTGTTGGCTGTTGTCAGCCAGCGTGAATGTGATAATGCACCAGGACTCGTCAGCCAGATCCTCAGAACAATTTCCCAATCGCAACGCTTGAGATATTTCTAATAAGTACATTTGATCCTTGTTTGCTCAGTATCATGTCAGTTATTGTAACTTGCTGTCAATAATTTGAAATTGTAACTGGCAAGTTTCACTGTAATAGGAGTGCTTCAAAGTACCAGAATATTATTTTGGACCATGTTTGGCACATCCAACGGTTTCAAACAGATGCCTCAGAGTAGTGTTCATTAAGGTGCAGACATATTACCTCACTACAGAGGTTTCCAAGTTTCAATTCCAATTACCTGAATTCATCGGATTTCCATCCGAGTATTAATATGATGCGCCGCTCACAGCAGATTGCCAAAAGCTGAGAAAGATCTCTTGTGATCCCTTCAAAATATCCGATAATAGTCGTGAAATTTATTTTGCGGATTGCCAAATGATGACTAAATGGAATGTAACGTGAACCGTTCTTCAATAAGACATAAAGTTCCTCTTTGCTTTTCTCAGTGTATCTTTAGTATCGTCTCTCCTCATCAATGTGAATCTTTACGACCATCGAAAAGGTCCTTCAACGTAGTAATGCCTGAGCTTCGCTAGAAGCCTGGAATTTTAAATCCTTTCTAACTTTTAACCTTTTCCTTGCAGCTTGTTTTCGTCAACCACCAAATCTGAGTTGTTGCTAGTTATCAGAGACCGACATCGTGAAGAACACTTGGAAGCAATTGCAGCCCAGCCCGGTCCGAGACCTAAACATGTCGCCAACGACAGCAGTTGAAGGGAGAGCCAAGTCGCATTTGTATGATTTATTACAAACGGAGTTAATTGTTTGTACTTAGGATCAGTAGAGAGGTTAAACTGTTCGATTTTGATGGTTTGTAAGTGTTCAGATTTAAAATACTTCAGATATATCTGAAGAACAATCCATTCTTCATCTTCATAATCTATAGTTCCGTGCTAGGCGTTGCTTGTGTATGATTTGTAAATATAAATGAGCCTTTCTATCAGCATTAGTTCCGAAGTTGCTTCCTGTATGAAAAGACAAGAAAAAAGTGTATTTTTTTACAAAAAAATTGCAAAATTTCAATTGATGCGGGAACAGAAGAGCTATTCTATCGAAAAAATATTTTCACCTTCCTATTCAACCCAGTGGACACCTCTTCAACACTATCAGAATAGCAATATTGAAAAAATAATTATATTTACTACAAGAGTAAAATTGTAATTTTTACTAATTTCCAAATCAATTCTGGATGCGGGGGGGAAGAAGATATTATCCAATTAAAAAAATATTTTACACTGTGTTTATTGAACCCAGAGAACCCTTTCTGCACTATTAGAATAGCGATTTCGAAAAAAAGTGTTTTTCGCACTCTAGTATACAAGTGGGAAGCTTTTATTGTCATATTTCATAAAGAAAAGTGCATATTTAAAATTTTATAAAAAGGAAAATTTGTAAATTTTGAAAAAAAAGCTATTTTATCAATTTTAAAAGCTAAAAAGTAAAATTATTATGGGTTTTAAATTTGAAATAGTTAATATGAATATATCTTTCAAGTTACTATTTTCTGTAAACTGTCCTTTTCAGCTAAGGTTGTAAGATGGGTTCCATAATTGACGACTAGAGACGATCAAAGAATTTTCTGAGATTTAAAATACAAATGACTACACTGGAGAGAAGAAACTATATCTTTCTTGACTAAATAATTGTTGGAATAAGCATGTATACAAGTGGGGAAGCTTTTCTTGTAATATTTCAAAAGAAAAGTCATATTTAAAATTTTGCTTAAAAAAAGGAACAATTTTGTAAATTTAGGAAAAAAAAGCTTCTTATAAATTTTAAAAGCTAAAAACTCATAATTATTATGGGTTTAATTTTTATATTGTTATGAATATTTCAAGCCACTATTTTCTATAAACTGCCTTTTTAGTTAAAAGGTTGTAAGATGGGTTCCATAATTCTACGACTAATGACGATCAAGAATTTTCTGAGATTTAAAACACAAACGACTACACTGAGAAGAACACTATATCTTTCTTGACTAAATAATTGTTGAAATAAGCATGTATACGAGTGAGGAAGCTTTTTTGTGTAATATTTCATAAAAAAAGAGTGCATATTTGAAATTCTGGTGGAAAAAGCATTTTTTTAAAATTTATTTTGAAGATTTGGAAAAGGCTATCTTATCAGTTTTAAACTTAACATTTCGGTGGAATGAAGTTGTTTTAAAATAAACCGTTGAAGAAATATTAGAAACTGTATGCCAAGAAGTTTTAAATGACTGATTTCTGATTGGTGAAAATAATTTTGATTTTTAATCATCTTTGAATTATAAATATTACCTTTCAAATTTCTTTCTAACATTTACATATATATCTATGCTACCAGAAGATTTTAATTGTAGAAACAGATGAAAAATTAATTTTAGGAGTTCATGTAATTTCAAATAATTTAAATTTACTTTAGTAATTAATGTATTATATTATCTCAATAGTGCAGAAACGGATAACTGTACAGCAAGCGAGCTGGTATCACAACGCGATTCTTTGGTGTTGGTGAGAGGAGCGAGCAGGTTGTTATATATATATATATATATATATATATATATATATATAAAGATTTTATAACAACTGTTCTAGGACACGAGTGTCTTCTTACTAGGAAAGCGAAGCGAGCAGGGTTTGCGTAGCAAACCCCGGAGGATTGCAGCGCAATCCTTCTGGGGTTGGCGCAATATATATATAGTTGGCGCAATATATATATAGCGCTAGTTATACGTAATATCTCAGAGAGCTTATAGATTCCATAAAAATTTTGATGAAATAAATTATGAAAGCAAAATGTATTAGGATAGTATTGTACTGCAATTTAATTGATATAATTGAAAAAATAATTTTTTGAAATTTCAGAGGACGTAAAAATGATTTTTGTACTGCAATACTTTCGGAAGTTATTAAAGAAATACGCCCAAATTTCGTTTAAGTTTTAATCAAACTTCTAATTAAAATTTCAAAAGAAAGGGTTCCGAGGTGCACACTTCCACCGTCCATAGTATGTTTCTGCCAAATTTCATAATTCTAGGTGCAGCAATCTGCCTTGTAGAGTATCAAGGCACAGACAGATATACAGAAACACAAACACATCATTCTCCTTTATTATTAGTAGAGATTTCAGTATGCAAAATATGCGTTTGATTTCATTACAAAAATGACGCCACAAATTTCACATCCAGAAGCATAGCGAACATAAAATATGGAAATAAAAAATTAAACATTAAGAACCATGATCTTTGAGGTTACTGAATATATTTACTAAAATACGTATAATCTATATACGATCTGTTTAATATTTCAAAAGAAAATTAATAAAAAGAAAAAGTAAAATCCATTTGAATATCATATTAGCTTTCAATAATAGAAGAAGAAACAGGATTATTAAATATTTTTATTAAAAATTAAAATGGTTTGAATTTCAATGCAACAAGGAAAAGTATTGTTGAAAATTATGTTTAAAAATATATACGGAAATTTATTAAAATAAGGGGGGAAATTGGAATACTACTAACTAGAATCATTAAAAAGATATATTTTTTTTTTGAATTTCAGTTTACTCAAATATGTGTGATAATATTTACGGAAGTTATGAAGGGAAAACGCCAAAATTTTACTTAATCTTTAATTGATTCATATTTCAAAATGCCTCTCTGTGGTGCATCTTCCCACATTTCAGAGTAAATTTCATGTCTTAATTACTGAAAACTAGTAATTGTTTAATCACAAAAAAATAAATGTGTTCATTTTTATGGAATTAAAATTTTTTTATCACCATTTGCTTTGATATTTTTGATTTTAGAAGCTCTTCCAGTCCCCAGCAACACATAAATCTTATATAATAGTTGCACAATGTTATACAATATTATGAACACCAAGGAACACCGAATACCGTAACGAAGTATTGTATTGAATGTATAAGTATTCCCGAGATACTAAATTTTCACAAATACTATAAAAAATGTTTTTTATAAAAATCTTCATTTCAACTCAGTGAGGTTTTATTTAAAAAAACTTCACTGAAACAATTATTCTTTAAGAAGCTGAATATTATATCGTGCTATACAATACAATGCATACAATATTTTAATTTCTACATTTATCGACGTTTATCAGTATTTTAAGGTGAAGTTATTCTTACAGTCGACAGATAGCAGCATGATGATACTCTATCATTACATTTATCAACTTTTAATCATATGTCCAAAAAAATGTTTTACAAAATGTTCATTTGAATAATAATGTTTACAAAATCATTTTGTTCTACTGTATATAAAAGGCGGGCCGGATTCAACTAAGGAAGTTAACTATGAAAAAGCTCTTACATATGGATTATCTATTGTTCTGTGAAAAAAATTTGAGCTTTATTCTCATCGTAAAAATATGCATGTGATTTATTGTTGCGAATCTTGTATTTGATTTTCAATCAACACTGTAATTATAAATGTTAAAGGTGTCTCGTAATACATTGAAAGAGGAATAAAAAAATTTCAAAATTATTTTAATACTTTTCAAACATATTATTATAATTACTTTTATACCTTATTGCCTTCATTTATTAAATTAGCAAACTTAGATGTAAGAGCTAAAATTGCTTCCTCTTTGACTTCTAATTTCATTTTGAACTCGAAATTGTAACGATAAAAGATAATTTAATTAAGAAAACTATTCAGATTAATTGTGAATAAACATGAAATTTCGTAGAGATCCGAAATTTGTAACTACATTTTATTATCATCATTTACGCTCGCCGATGTAAGTCTCGCTGGTCTAGGGGTACGGCTTCAGTTTAGGATGCAGAAGGTCCCGGGTTCAAAGCTTGCTGTAAGTAGATGCGTTCATAAAGTAACGAAGTGTTACCCAGAAGTTCGGAATTAAGTTATTAATATTTTTCCATGCTTCTAAAATGTATTTTTAAAATATTCACTATAATGTTATATTATACAGTATTATATAATATTATTCGGTATAGAACAATATTATTCAATATGTATAATATTATACAGTATTATATGACATATCCAATATTATGAAAAAACATTGTACAGTATTGAAAAAGTCTTATGTTTTACACTGTTTCAATATTGGGAAAAATATTGTACAATATTACTTTCTCGAATTTTATGATATAAGACAATATCTTGTGCTACCTGGGACCCTCTTAGAAAGGCCTCCATATCCTTTTTTTCTATTAGGGATAACTTATAAAACAAAGTTCTATTCATCTCATTATTTTTCAAGGATAATTTTTTTTAGTAGCCAGAAAAGATTCTTTGAAAAAATGTATAAATGAAAGAAATATTTAACCCTCTGAGTGGTTCGGTCTTCTTTCTAAAGCGATTCGAAAAGCGAGCGGCTGCAGAACCTTTATCTATTTTAAAAGTGTCTTCCTCCCAACAGAAGATTTTCCCAAAAGCGCAGCAGATCAAGTCTCGTCCCCCCTCTGAACTGTGGACGGTCAGCAACCCCTTGGAGGGCCGGACTAACCGCAAGAATCCGCTCTATTCAGCTTGGAACCTATTCAAACTAGGTTTTACTGCTTTCGGAGATAACACCTGCCGTGTGACAAAATTACACTTTATGTCTTCGAGAGCCCTCTTTCTGCATATTGCCCGTGTCCATGACAAAAATAAACACCGTTAGACTAGACAAATGCCAGACCGTTGGGCCAAAAAATTGAAGGCTATATTACTTATTTTTCATGTCGTGAGTTTCTAAAAATATGAACATCATTGAAGTTGTATGAAAGTTGATATTCTTTAGATGTCTGTGACTTCAATTTATTTGATGTTTATTAATAGTCGTATTTTAAATTTTGGCTGTACTTCATATTATTAGTTGTCTTTTTTATATTCTTGATTTCAATTTATTTTCAGTCTACATGTCAGCATATTAGTCTACGAATGTAAAAATTATTTCCTTAATTTTAAGGTTTAACTACAATGCCATTTATATATATTTTACTAATCTCTGATGGCACTATAAAACTTTTCATATTGTTTCTTGATTTAATATTCGGCAAAAAGTAAAAAATTTAGAGCCGATCACAAATAGAAACGGAGCTTAACTGGCGTAATCCGTTTTGTATGCACATAAACATTTATTATATAGATAGTCACATAATAATCTATATTCCAAAATAGCCAGTAATAATTAATACACATGAAGGATTATAAATAACCTTCTTAACCCCTG